>JBAMBK010002363.1:0-12095 GCA_037043435.1 Drosophila suboccidentalis
CATAGTAAAAAAAAAATTGGCATTCGGCACTTTGCGCAAAATGGTTCAGCTTCTTTGCACCTAAAAAATACCTTTTTGCGCAGTGCCGAATAGCAAATTTTTTTTTTTACTTTGTATATGGGTATTTCCAGGATCGCGAACTCGACATTCGTACGACTTTAAATGAAAAAAAAAATGGCAAAAATTTACATTTTCAAAAATGTTTTCTCACGTGTTTAATGCATTTTATCAACTCTATTTTTAAGATAAAAGACAATCTTTGAAGACTTGTCGTTTTTTAATTATTTATAGAAAACAATGCATCGCAAACGCGACGAAAAATGGAAGTCATTTTTGACTTCATCTTGACAAATGCGAAACTCTGCGAAATGTGGCGAGTAATTTGGAAGAAAATACTCTTAAACCATAATAAAATAATGTAGTTTTCCATTTTAAAAATAATTTTGATATGTAACTACCGTTTTATATATTTTACAAGTTTTCTTAGTAATTTGTAACGTGACATCGCGAACGTGACAAGATTTCCACCTAGTTTTTTCAAGAGTTTGTTCATCACATTTTATTCTATATTCCGATATATAGCTCTTAGAACTTGTTTTAAATTAAACTTTCAATATATTTCTATATATTAAAATGGTTTATGTCACAATCTTACTCCCTGACTTAGTGTAATCGTTAAAATACAAACGGTCCATTTTGAAAATCAATTTTTAAGAAAATAGGCAAAAATATGGAAAAAGTGAATTTATTCCAATGTATAATCTATATGTTCATCCTATTGAATTTTTTCTAGCGTATATTGATAAAATAAATAACTTGAATACATTTTTTGAAGAAAATTTCACAAGATGTGAGTTTTTAAACAATTTTACGTTTTTCATCGTGGTGGACCTTTTTCTGGAAATGCCCATATATATATTTTTTTTTTGGCATATATAATAAATTAACATATATAAAAAACATAATATATTTCGTCGTGGTGGACCTTTTTCTGGAAATGCCCTTATTCATATTGATTTATGAAGTAAGAAATCCTTTTTCCTTAAAGTGCTTTCAGACGAGCCGTTTTCACCGACACATTTTCACCGTCAGTGAATTTTGCCATTCACATAACTCGCATCGGTTGTCAAACAAAAATACCATCAATGCAGAACCTGGTCACACTCTGAAAAGTTTCATATAAAAGTGCCTCAATCTAGTAGGCATTTGACCGACACAACAAACCGATGGAAATAGGACGTGTTCTATTTCTATCGGTGAGCACCGGTGACAGTTTTTTGACAAAAAACAGTCGGTGAAAAACGGCTCGTCTGAAAGCACTTTTAATATTTTTCTAATCGCTTGCAGCACGTGCTTGGAAGCTTTCTGCACAGAAAAATCAAAGTGACTCATTTGGCGCTCTTTTGAAAAGAAAAGAAAAGAACCGCGTAAAATGGAATGAAATAATCTATTCTACCAAATAACTAGTTCTTTTGAGAAGCACTATTAATTAATTTGGAGTCGAAATATTATAATTCACTTTTTTTATTTTTGTCTTCTTACGCAACCACTGTGTACTGTCAGAGTAGGTATCAGAGAACGGCTTGGCGTGATTGCAAAACGTTCATACACAATCAACAGCCTGAATATTCAGCAATTCGGCTCGACCGCTCAAACTTGCATGCGCACATTCACTCACTCTAAAGTTCAAATCACTCAAATGAGCCGAAATTGTTTTGCTCGTTGAGTTTATTTACGCTCGTGCTCAAACGATTCATTTCGGGCGTATGCTCATTCGACACAACAATGATTGTGTTGATGTAACGGTTGCCGTTTTGGTTGTTTTTTTTTCAAGTTAAATTGTTTTGTTTTTATCGCATACAGTTTGCGAGTCACTGCTCGCATGCGATAAAACTGTAGCACTCAGCTTTTCGTTGCGCTGCATACAATGTTGAAAAGCTCTCAGTAGCGATTGCTCACCAATACCCCTCTGCAGTTGCATTCCAATATCGGAATGCAAAGCTGCGCTTATTGGAATTGAGCGATATAAAAGCTCGCCATGCGGCCGCAGTCGCTCTCTTTCCTGTTTGACTTTTTCGCTGCTTGCTGTGTGCAAGTTCCATTATCCAATTGGAATTGCATTAGAGGTGAATATTATATTTGAAGGGGAAACGATCCCATTTTTTGGTTTAATTAAAAAGAATTTATTATTTAGACGTTGCCCCATCCCAGAAGCTGGAAAATTTTATATTTTTTTGGAATATAAAAATCACAATTTTTGTGGTGCAGCTGCTGCCGCCATTTTTGGGTCTTTTTTATGTTCGCTGAAAAGGTATGTTCTGCAATATAAATTGCATTATTTGACAGCATCCTAAATGGTCTTTCTTTTTGCCCTATAGATTGGTTATATTTTTTAAAGAATAACCTCATACCCCCATCCACACTAGCGATCAGCTCTAACCTTGTTGGCCGGCGAGCCTAGAACAAGTACAGTGAGCCCTAGTGTGGATGCAACAAATTGTTTTGGAATTTTATCATCGGCTATTGGCAAAACGCCAAATTGCATTTCTTGGATTTTTGAATTACGCGCCTAATAGCGCCACCGCTGGATAAAGCTCTTGAGCGCAGCTCAGAGCGAAAGCTTTTCCTCGCTGTTGGATAACGCCAGCTGCGCTTGCGCGCAAGCTCGCTCCCCCCCTCATCTAAAAGTGTTGTGTGTGAGAAAAGTGCGTTAGGAAAATCTGTGAAAAGTGTGGTGCAAAACAAATCTTGTTGTTGGTTTTTGCCAATAAGGCAATAAACTTAACAAAGGGTCTTGTATATGTGTGACGGTTGTTGAGGTTAAAAGCTCGAGTGCAAACAAAAGCTTTAGCGAAACTGGCCAGATCGGCGAATTTAGTTGTTCATACATTTTTTTTATTCACAAAAAAAAAGAGAAAAACATTAATAAATTATAAAATCAGCATAAACAAATAGCAAAGAGAAAAAAATTTCAAAATTTCAAATACATGGGATAAAGTATATATTTCACATAACACACTCTCACACTAACACACACCCTAAACACATACACACATACATCATTCACCGTGGGAAAGCTTTCCAACGTTGGACACATACATACATACAAACACACGTGAGTGAGAACTTTTGGTTATTTGCTTTTATATATTTTTCCCAAAAGCGGAGCCAAACTGACATACATATGTATGTATGTATGCACATGTAAATCAGAAATACATGCATACATACTTACATATTGTATAATGTGCAAGTGAATATTTTAAAAATATGTCCGTCTGGTGAAGCTTCGTATTTAAAACAAACAAAAATTATCAATTTTAAATTTTTTTAAACAAATCAAATATTAAATAATATTAGAAAAAAAAAAACAATTTTTTTTGAAAAAAAAAAACAATTAAATTATGTTGTGAAAAAAATTAAATTTTTAATTCAAATTGAATATTAATTAATTAATTATTTAAAAAAAAAAAAGAATAATAATTAACAAAAATGAAAACAATTTAAATGACCTGATACTAGAGTAAACATAAAAGTTTTTTTTAAATAATAACGTGCATTAACCAAACAACAACACTCATACATACATACACCCGCTCACTGCAGCAAAGCGATCAGCTGTCGCGCTGAAAAGCTTTTGCATGCCCTGTGCAAGCTTTTAACAATGCTTGCAAAATGTATGCACACACACTAGGGAAACTTTAAATTAAAAAAACTCCTTTTGTTTAAATAAATTTTTCTGTTATGGACAAATGAAAATATAAGTACAATTAACTAATATGCACACACACACAGTCCCTTCAAAAAATCTTCGCACCCTATAATACTTAAATTAAGATTTATCTATGTATTGAAAAAAAAATTAATTACAACAAAAGATCCAATTGCCGTTGGCTACGATAATACAGTGTCGCCTGTAAATATTCGCACACACACATCAACATAATGAAAGATAAAACAGTTTAGAATTTTTTAAAATTAAATACAATCAACAAATGCTTTGTTGAATTTATTCAAGTTCGGTTGAATTTATTTCCATTTGTTAACTATTGCTAGAAATAAATAAAAATTGTAAGCATTTGCATAGAGTGAAAAAAAATGAATCTAATTACGATTGTCCGCCCTTAAATCATTTTTATATTTGAATTAAACACAATTATGGCAATGAAACGAAATGATTACTTTTGTCTGAATTTTTAGTATTTTCGTTAAAATGAGTCTGTAAATTTTTTTAGTTTTCCTAATGGCCGAAATAATATAATGTAATGTGAACAACATTTATATTTGGGGACTTTCCATAAATAACTTTTCTGCGCAGGAAGTCCAATTGGTTGGGTGGGTACAGAGCGCATTCACGGGGCAAACAACACCTTCGTCCCCGCCACAAATCATCGGATCGCCTACGAACGAAGCTGTCGTGCTTCATTTATAATATTGTTGTAGCAGTTAATTTTTTTTAATTCCTGCTGATCAATTTGATTGTGTTTCGGAGTTAGACTCCAGTTTTAGGGACTCTATAAATAAAATTTGTCATAGCAGGAATTTCAGGACAGTAGCAAAACCCACTCCCACCTCCCGGCACGAGCTACCACAAGTAGGGTCCCGCTCCGCTACCTGTTTTGATTTTCACTCGACCTGTTTGCATTCTCTGCGATATCGCATGCGATTTTTGATGCTGTCGCAAGCTAAATAATTTTTGGAAATTATTTTGCTTTGAATTATAAATTCTGTGTCGCTGTATGCAGTTTACATTGAATAAAGAATAAAACTCAAAGAGCAAAATCAACTCGTATGAGTTTATTCATGTGCGCACTGCGCAGTCAGCAGCGCTGCCTCTGCACTGCTGATAACTGTGAAGAAGGAAAAATGCGAAACAGGAAAAAATCAAAATATGTAGTTTCATAACAACGAATATATATTCTTTATATATTATATATTTTCATATTAAATTATCCATGGCATAATAATAAACAAAAATAAAAAAAACACGTGCCAACATTCAAACGTTTAGAAGGCTGAGCATGAACACGAGTGAAACTTTTCGTTTCTTTGCGTGATTAAACACGAGCCAACATTCAAACGTTCAGAAGGCTGAGTATGAACACGAGTGAAACTCTTCGTTTCGTTGAGTGATTAAACACGAGCCAACATTCAAACGTTCAGAAGGCTGAGCATGAACACGATTGATGTGTTCATCAGCATGAGTTGATTTTTACTCAACGCTGTGTTTCGAACAGTGAGTGGAGTTGAGTAAGATTTGTGCGTATGAGTAAATCAAGAAAAATAGTGAATTTTGCAGCTCTCTGGTAGGTATACTACACCTCCCTTTTTAAAGAAATGACGTAATATATGTAGTCATTTAGAGAGTGTTAAAGTCGGTATTAAAATATTGAAATTAATAGTAATAATAAATTTTTGTTGTTGTTTTGTTTTTCTTTTTTTTTATTGTATCTTATTTTATAAGAGTATAAAAAAAATGTATAAAAAGTGTAATAAAAAATGTGTAAAATATATTAAGTGTATTAAATTTTTTTTAATATATTTGATTTACTTTAAATTTTCATTCGACTCTCCTAGAAGAATTTAAATTTTCTTTATTTTATTCCCATTTGTTTTTCATTATTTCATATTTCATTATACTATTTTTTTTTTTTAGTTTATTAGGTTGATCAGACCTGTTTTTTTTTTTCTCTTTCATGAAACGTTTCATTGATTATATATTTTTAACCTATCCTTATGTACTTTTTCTTTCTTATTCTTACTATCTTTAATGTAAATGTTATCATTATCTTCTATTTTTCCTACTATATATGGTCCTAAATATACTGGGTCTAATTTGTGGCCTGTTCATTTCTTATAAGTACTTTATCTCCTATTTTTAATTCAAAATTTTTTGTTTTTCATCGTATGCTAATTTCCTATAAGCCTTGGCTTTTTCTAACATAATTCTAGCTCTTTTGTATGCTATTTCTAATCTAAACTTTATTTTCTTAGAATAGTCATCTAAATCATAAATAGAATCTATGTAATTAATTTTATTTAAATCTATGAACTGTTTTGGTAGTCTGCCAAAAACTAGTTCCGCGCTAGTGACGAAAGCAGCACGAAGGGTGCGAAGGCGACTAGCATATATACACAGGAAGAATGGAAAATTTGCTATGACTGTCCGATCAGGTCGAGTTATATACCGATCGAAAGGTATCAACTTAACTTACAAATGTGCATACTAAGAGTTTTGGAAACTCACCTGGTTCGTGAGATAAACAGGTGTAAGTGGGAGGGGAAAAATTTAAATTATTGGAGCTAATGGGGCCGTTGGAGCCTTTTTGAATTGTTTTTGAATTTTTTACTATTCTAATCAAAAATACGCGTCGAATGACACCTCGATCATCGAAATCCGATTACTGGTTCAAAAAATAATTAATTTTGAAATTTTTAGTCGCCTTCCGAAAATGAGATGAAAAGTCAGTCTGTCTGTTTGTTTGTTTGTGATCAAATCGTTGATTTAGCTTAAAAGCTTGAATGAGGACTTGTTCCCGCTCAAAAATCTAGAGACGTTTGTTCTACGACTTTTCCGAAAAATCGCTAGTTTAGCGGGAAATCGCTAAAAACCGCTAAATTAACCCTCATAGCATCCAAACGATAGATGCTACAGATGTGATCTATATATCGTTGAAAAGGTAGTTCGAAGGGCTATTAAGCATAGCTGTAAACTTTTTTGCTGAAGAACACAGGTAAAAAGCTACAAAAATTTTTTTTTTTAATTGCGATTACAGCAAGATCGAAATCTATTTATAAATATATATAATATATATTTTTTCTGGAGTACATAGGTAAAAAGCTACAGGTGGAAAAATATTTCATAGGCGATTTGAGAAAAATCTACGTTTTAAATCACTTTAAAATATTTTATATATAGGCAATTTAATTCCTCTTTTCTAATAAATAATACATATCTGTCTGTACAAATTCGGAAAGGCCCGAAATTACCTACCTATTAACCTATTAACTATATAGACATTTACTTTTCTTGCTTACTTGCTAGTTACTGCTTGCTTAAAGTAACCAGTGCTGCCAGAAAATTTAGTTTTGTTGTGTGACAACGCGACTTTAATGTATACAAATGAGTTAAACATTAGCGTTTTTCTGTTAATTTATTTTATTTATTTTTCTTTACTACATAATAATTTAATTGCTTAATATTGCATACAGAAAATTGATCTTCATACTTGTGCATTGCATGAGTACCCAGTGTTGCCAGACAGTTTGTTTGTTTAATAAGGGTGCTGGCTATCATATATTCAAATGAATTAAAATATTCGAGTTTTCCTGCAACTATTCTAATTAAATGTGATTTTATTCTGCTATTAAATTGTTTAATTTTAAATTAAAAATTTACAAACTAAAATTAGAGCAAATATATTTACATATTTATCTGTCTGCGTTATCGGTATAAATATGTGTGCTAAATACGAGATCTATATAAATTAAAAACTAAAGTTATGGAATAGTTTTTAATTTAATAAAATATTATTACTAAACTTAACAGCTAAAAGAGACATTGAATAACAAATAAAATAAATAAAGGGTCCGTCTACGCGCAGTTGAGATTCTATGAATATCGATATTCAATACTGATATCGATAGTCGTTTTGTGTATCGCTACTCCTCTAAGTTTTCCTGCTTGGCATCCCTATCTTGTAACGATCACAATAAAATGTATTCGCAACGAGGACGCTACTACGTGAGTATTTTTCTTGCAGTTTTTTTTAACAATAAATTATAAATAAAATTTTAATGTATAAAACAAAATCTTATTTTTATTTCAGAAGTGGGTTCCACAGCAGCAGTGGACTGGCCGTGGGCGCGGACGTGGACGCGGACTAGGAGGATGGCGCCAGTTTGGGCCGCCACCGGCATATGGCTCCTGTGCGTGCCCTTGCCATAACCAGTGCGGGAAGTGTTGTGTGGGGTGGGAGGCCGTTTTACCTGCAGCGGCCCCGCCAGCAGCGGCCCCACCAGCGGCGGCCCCACCAGCGGCGGTCCCCACCAGCAGCGGCCCCGGCTGGATGGGTCAGGATTGACGATTTAAGAGCTCAGGCGGCAATCCAGCCGGCCCAGTGGGTTCCGTTGGACGCCGAAGTGCCACCGGCACAACCACGTCCGGTAGTCCATTGGGTTCAGGTGGACGCCGATGGCAATGTGCCACCGGCACAACCCCGCCAATAAATTAAAAATAAAATTATTGAATAATTAAATTTAAAAAATTGTTTTATTTGTATATGTATTAGGCTTTTTTTTCAGAATATACTTATATATTTAAAGATCGCGTGTGTGTATGTACATACATACATGCATACATACATAGCTATGTTAGCTGCCGTCGGTGATGTGTGACGTCACAAACTGAGAATTTTATTTATGCGATAATTAAACGGGACTTTCATTTATGCTGCCATTTTCATTTGCGACGAACTATCGAAAAGGAAAAAAATACAACTTATTTCTGTTTGACGAACATATTCGATGAATATGTTCGCCTTTGGATACTGTGCTTTAAATAATTAAGCTCTATTTCAAAAACCACAAAAAATAACCAATTTTTTTTACATGTTGAATTTTAGTCTTAAACTTTTACTTGTAATTATTGATATCAAGGTATAAAAAAAAAATATTAGCAAAGAGATATTTGTAAAACTTTTTTTGCAGTCATTATTAGAATTGGTTGTAGGAACTTTCTTGCATCAAAACATTTGTTTTATTGATAACGAGGAAAAAAGTCAAAAAGTAAACTTTTACAAAAACACTAAATTTTTAATATGTACCTTATGGGTTAAAGAAATTTTTGCATCATTCAATCTAAATTCAAATGTATAGAAGATTAATTTAAGAAACCTGCATCAAAACATTTTGATTATAAAAAGATTTCACAAAGTTAGGAAGTGACTTTAGTAGCACACTGTACATATGTAAAAACGTCTCATAATTCTATAAAAATAAACCACAACATTTAGCAGATATAAATTTCAATTTATTAAATTAAATATACAAGTATTCAATCGTCTTTTGGGTTTTTCAATCAATATACATAGCAAGTTAAGTTTAAGTTTAAATACATTATAAACTTATAAAGGCATTGTGTTCATCAGACGCTCCTGAGCAACGAATTCGGTATGATCTGCATTCCCAGTTTCATGTTCCACTCCGTCCAGTAAGTGATCTGGCTTCTATTTGCCAGGCGTTACCGGCTCTGGTTTATGCCCAATTCAGCGGCAGCGGTAGCTGCTGCTGCCAGCTCACTCCATTCCAAGCACTTGGACAGCTTCTTCACCTTGATTCTGTTGCACATTGTTGTGTTAAATGGCATCGTTTGTTGTTGCTGTTGTTGTTGTTGTTGGGCGCCCTGGGCAGCTGTCAATGTTAGTTTAGCGCTTTAAGTCTCTTTGATAACGTTACTGCTTGCTAATGGCTGGTTCAATACTTGGTTTTTGCTGCCTCATGCGGCTTTGATAGATAATTTGAACAAATCGGTTGACCAATTTTTAACTATTTGAAAATAATAAAAGTCAGATGGATAAACTTAATATTAAAATATGAATTTAACAAATTTTTCTTTGCATTTGAATAACTTTTTTTTATTTCATACTTTACCAAATATATATATTCGCGCCCTCGTCTGTACACATTTGTTATCTGCCTGTACGACATTGTATTCGTGCTGTTTTCGCCTCTGGTCCAAGGGAAATCTGTTTTATGATCAGCACAATATACTCCTCTGGAATTTCAGGCACATCAAACTCTGCAAGTGGCTCCTTTTCACTGAGGGTAGCACCATAAAACGATGTCAGGCTCAATTTGTATGATCGAAAAAACCACTCTTGTACAGTCAATTATAAGTTAACGAAAGCTTGAGCTTTATTCACACGTACCCTGTACAATGCTCATCGTCATCAACTTCTCGCGATTTGTTCACTGTCTTAAAATGTTATTGAAGCTTTAGTTGAAATGTCTGCTTCTTCTTCTATTTCTTTGTTGATAAACATACCACGCATAGGGTTGCCACCTCGTAGAAATGTTAGCCATCAACAAGGAAAAACCACTTAACTTATCGAAATCTACCCTAAAATAATAAACAAAGATTATAGGGCAAGCCGATAATCATAATGCAAGAAGCTAATTTGAAATTTTTAAAATTTTAAATAAGTATAATATTGTATGTAGCTAAGAGAATGCTTTTTTTTGTTTTGGAGAAAGATTTTTTTATATAGGGCCCACAATGAAATTATAACTTCATTCCATTCCATTGGTCCATTCTTAAAAAATGTATCGCACGGACTTGTCCATCTCTAATCGATATGCATAACAAATGCAAGAAAAAAACAAACAAAATATATTTTTCGAAAGTTAATTATTAAATTAATTAATTATTAATTATTAAACACAAGCGTGTCATTCAACAAGGAGCAAAAATTAAATACAAGTAAGTAAAAGCCTTAATAAATAACAATAAGAAAAACTGAGTGACAATTTGTGTATGTGTGTGTGTGAGTGAGTGCTTCAGTAAATAGTTTTGCAGATCTCTGTTGACCTAGGCTTAAAATTAATTATGCAATTATAACCTTGTGGCACTCGAAAGTTTTAATGCTAGGAAACATGTCTTACCAACTATTTTTATAGTAACCCTGTCTACCTGGTTTATACCGTGTTATCAGGGTACAGTGACTCCCAAATTATTTTACTCACTACTTTTACATACTTCATATTTTAAATAAAGTTTTATTTTGATGGAAAGGACATATTACTAAAATTAAAACGTTAAGGCCGCTTTTTTCAATGTACATCTATATTTTATTTAACATATAGTTTAAAATTTGACATTATTTTCTATACATTTTACGTCAAATTCTCTTTTCAATAGTTATCAAACACCTTATTTAGACATTGAAAAAAACAGGCCTAAGTATAATGTTTTCATTTTATTTTTTTTTTTATATATTTATATTAAGCAAAAAGCAATTCATAACGTAGTTCAAAATGTAGTGGGTCAAAATAAATGTAGATAAATGGAACATTTTGAATCGAAAAAATTGTTTTTTTTTTAAGAAGTTTCATAAAAGAATCGTTTTTTCTTAGCTTAGTATTTCATCTAACATTTTGCGTGAATGAATATTCTGAGTGAATGGAATTGGGTTTGCTTATGTTTTAATTGAATTGTGCTCACAAATACTAATGTTATTATCATTTCTTTTTTTCAGGCGAAATAATTGGCGATTGCTAATTTAATTAATAATTTTAAGAACAATTAAAAAAAAAACAACAAAATTTTTTAAAATTTAATAAAATCAAATTATTTTGAATTGCAAAAGAGAGAAAAAGACAAATCAATTAAAGAAAAATAAAGAATAATGAAAATTGACAAGTCAAGTCAGGAGGAGGTTGCTGCCTTTATAAATAAATATATAACTTGTCGTCTTCCGCCAAAAGAAACTTTTCCAACTCTTTATAATCGAGTTTGTAAATATCAGACACATTGTAGCAGTTAACGTATCTAAAAGATTTAGAGTACGCTAAGTCGGACGAGCTGATGATATTTCTGCGGTGATCGGAGCACGCGCTTGTTTCCGGCTTTTATGTAGTCGGTAGCTAGGAGTGGGCAGGGTAATGAGGATCCGATTAGCAGAGGTGCTCGCTGCGTTAAAATATTACATATTAAAGTATTCGCGTGCTGGTGGATACATTCCAGTTTGGTTTTTTGTTTCCAAGAGGGGAGAAAGGAAGACAACACAGACAACGTATGCGGACGGAAAGACTGTAAACACAACGCCTTGAATTATGGAGTTGCACGATGTTGTTGCAACCCTTGATGTGCCCACCCAACCATGATCACAAAATCCTGCAAAAAAAAGAAAATGTTTGTTGTGATCCCAAGAAAAATTCGAAGGTAGTTACGTCAGAGTATGTTCACGACACATGATTCCCAATAAGAAAAATTAGCAGATATACATCATAATACAATTCAGTTTAATAATATTCAGTTAATAAGGCTCCAATTAAATGACTTAGCATTACAAAAGCGACCAGCGAAAAAAATTCCA
>JBAMBK010002371.1:0-209522 GCA_037043435.1 Drosophila suboccidentalis
TTTATTTTTTTCGCTTAAAATAAAACTCAAAAGTAATTTACGGCTTCTGTGTTAAGATTTTTACCAATATTACTTTATATCCCTATAAAGGGACACCATAGCTACCTCCCAGCATAATCTTTTTTTTTATCGGAGTACGGTAACCCATTTAAACTTGCATAAAACATGAAACAAAATCGAAAAATCTATAGTAGAGTGAATCGATTTGGATGGGTCCGAAAAATTAAAAAAATGGTAACCCATTTTCGTAATCTATGGTCAATTCTAAGATGTTTTCACCAAGAAACTATAGTTCTAAAATGAATTCCTGGTCCGCGCTTTTGAGTTGAAAAATTCATTTTATTGAAAATTCATATCTTGGGTTTTTATGGTCTGATCCTGACAAACTTGGTGTCAATACTTTTGTTAGGACCAGGACTTTTATAATTCCATAGAACCAAAGGACGAAATGTCCTTTAAACATAATTTTCATCCTTGGAACGACGATTTTGCGATTCGATTATATCAAGCTATATCCTAAAAACTTAATTAGAATTAAATATAATTTTGGCCTAAAGGAAATTTTTATCGTCCTTGAACCTGTATTAAAATTGTATTAAAATATGTTTTACATTTTCTGCTTATAAAAATACAGGTTCAAGGACGATAAAAATTTCCTTTAGGCCAAAATTATATTTAATTCTAATTAAGTTTTTAGGATATAGCTTGATATAATCGAATCGCAAAATCGTCGTTCCAAGGATGAAAATTATGTTTAAAGGACATTTCGTCCTTTGGTTCTATGGAATTATAAAAGTCCTGGTCCTAACAAAAGTATTGACACCAAGTTTGTCAGGATCAGACCATAAAAACCCAAGATATGAATTTTCAATAAAATGAATTGTTCAACTCAAAAGCGCGGACCAGGAATTCATTTTAGAACTATAGTTTCTTGGTGAAAACATCTTAGAATTGACCATAGATTACGAAAATGGGTTACCATTTTTTTAATTTTTCGGACCCATCCAAATCGATTCACTCTACTACAGATTTTTCGATTTTGTTTCATGTTTTGATGCAAGTTTGAATGGGTTACCGTACTCCGATAAAAAAAAAGATAATGCTGGGAGGTAGCTATGGTGTCCCTTTATAGGGATATAAAGTAATATTGGTAAAAATCTTAACACAGAAGCCGTAAATTACTTTTGAGTTTTATTTTAAGCGAAAAAAATAAAACTCATTCATAATGATTATTTTTGATTTTTATAAAATTACTCAAAAATAATGATTACCATTAAGTAAAAAAGTAAAAATCATAAAAATAAAAATCATGGTGGAAACACAAAGATTGTAAAATAATAAACATTTTGGTGCAAACCATTATTTTCTAGGTCTTTTATAAGTGTTTGATTTTTTTATTTAAAAAAAAAAATAATCATTATTTGCAGTCCCTGATTTAAATAGTGACTGCCAGAAAAATTTTAAAAAATCTCTCCCCTAGTATTTTTTAGAATTTTTTTGAAAACTGCAAAAATGGCACTTTTTCCTCATTTTCATGCAAAAAGTGCAAATTTTGCTGTTTTCAAAAAATTATAAAAAATACTAGGGGAGAGATTTTTTAAAAATTTTTTTTCCTTGAACCTGTATTTTTAATTAACAGAAAATGTACAAAATATTTTATTTAAATTGTATTAAAATTGAATTTAAGGAAACAAAAATTTGTTTAGCCAAAAAATAGCTTTAATTTTGACTCATTTTTTAAGATAGAGACGAATCGCAAAATCGTCGTTCCAAGAATGAAAATTATGTTAAAAGGACATTTCGTCCTTTAGATCTGTATAATTTTTAAAGACCTGGTCCTAACAAGAGTATTGACACCAAGTTTGTCGGAATCGGTCCATTAACACCCAAGATATCAATGTTCGAAAAATGAATTTTTCAACTCAAAAGCGCGGACCAGGAATTCATTTTAGAACTATGGTTTCTGGGTGAAAACATCTTAGAATTGACCATAGATTATAAAAATGGGTTACCATTTTTTTCATTTTTTCGGGCCCATACAAATCGGTGCACTCTAATATACATAGATAAACAATTTCCGACAATTAATTTAGTTTTAATTTACAAGTTACATATATTGAAATCTGAAAGTATATTTGGGCTAAATTTGGTTACACTCTTCACAACACTTATACACGACAAACATTACAAAGCCTCTCATAGAAGAGACGAGGTAAATATTTGCTTTAGAATCTGCGGCAATTTAGTAAGGTCCATGCATACATAGCTCTGTCCGTCAGGCATTTCAGTCCTTATTCTGGAATGAGAAGTGAGATAGTTGATTAAATTGGTTTACGATTGATACATTGGAATGAGGGGTTACGTACAGATCGGCCTCTTCGGCCAGACTGCCAATAAATATGGCATAGCCTTTGACCTTAGGCTCGCCGCGTTTCAATGCCATTGCCAGATCCTTGGGATCAATGCCATAGCGTGCAAGATTGGCATCACTAAGGACAACGACAATACCGTTTCCATAGTTTTCTTCTGTGCTCAACGTGGAACAAGCTTCGCGTGCTGCTTTTACGGTGCTGTCGCCAGACCAACAAAATTGTGAATGGGCATGCATCATCCGTATTACTTCAAAACGTTCTTTGTCGTTCTTAGGGGCACTGCCCAGATTGACGAAGGGCAACTCCCAACCCTCGCCACTATGGCCAACGATATCGTAAATTATTTTGTTTTCGTATCCCTGGAAGGCTTCCATGACCATGACAACGGCCTCCAATTGACGATCAAGACGGCCATCATAGCCATTAAATCTGTTATGAAGTGCTTCATTATGAATCTCATTAAGTGCGCTATAAAATGTTCTTACCTGTACATGGATCCAGAAACATCGACTACAAGTTTAAGCCTGTTAGGCTGCTCCTGATGATGATCCGACCAAGGATTAGGCTCGGTGCGTCGTCTATAAATGTTTCTCTCACCTGTGATGCCTTCAATGAGACGCGTGTCATCAAGCTCACCATGGGTTTGGTACTTTTTCCATTGGCGCTGATTGCTTTTTGTCTGCATTGCTTCCAAAATGGCTTTAAGCTGCTTCACTTGCTTAAGGTTTGGCTCACTGAATTGTGCATATAGCTGATGATCATGCGCTGACATTTTAATCTCATGCAGCTTCTGATTATACGCCTTGCGATTCATTTCACGTGCTGCGCGTTTTATCTCCTCTGGAACGTCGGCCTTCTCCTCGTCGCTAAGTTGATGCACGCGATGACCCTTGTCCAACCGAAACGGTCCACCCTTGCCGCCTAAGCCTGCTGTATCGCGTCCGCCGCTACCACCAGCCCACGTGTTGCCACCCACATGAGGCTCATTTTTCGGATCCAATTTTCCAACCTTTGGTCCAGAGACACCCAAACCACTATACCGTTTTACGTCTAACTGGAGCGGCCTTTGCAGACGCAACGTTTGTAGTTCATCCTTTGCGTACGCATCAATCGATAGACCATGCTTTGAAAGCACTTGGGTAACTTGTTGCAACGCCTCTGGCTGGTAACGATCAAAGTCTAACACGTTTCCCACAAGCTCGGACATGTTATCTTGCGGATAACGCTCTAAATGCTTTACAATATTAACAACTTCTCGCGTCGAGTACGGGTAATTGAGCAATCCCTCGTCTGCCAGTTTCCGAAGCTCTCCAAAGGCATTCACTAATTTTCGAAGTGTCTTAATAGGTACATTCGGTCCGTATTGCTGCAGTAAATAGATCTCAGAATCAGGCATAGGGTTGTCGATAGCATGACA
Organism: Drosophila suboccidentalis; assembly: GCA_037043435.1. Classification (NCBI taxonomy): domain Eukaryota; kingdom Metazoa; phylum Arthropoda; class Insecta; order Diptera; family Drosophilidae; genus Drosophila; species Drosophila suboccidentalis. Next base: position 3,790 of record JBAMBK010002371.1, read on the forward strand.
ACTAAAAATGTCACCTAGCTCAGCAAAAAAGTCGTTTCCCAAGAATGGAAAGCCTGGACGGTTCGCCAGCACAATAAGCCGAAATTCTGGATGTGTTTCAATAAAATTGGACGCATTTCCAGAATATCCATGAGGGACAATGCGACGACCATCTGACAGCATCATTTCGCCGTTTTCGCCCAAATTGCGTAAAATGCAGGTTACATTAACCGGTGCCTTGTCTGCCTCATCAATGACCAGAACATGACCCGATTTTACCGCTCTAACCAATGCGCTATCTTCAAATACTATTTGACCATCTCGTAGCGTGGACTGTACGGTTAGACTATGCACCGTGGTGTCTCTGTGTAGTTGTATATATTCGCGCGGCCGCCGCATAAGTTCTAATAGTCGATCGATAAGCTTGTTCTTACCTACTCCTTGATTGCCCACTAGAAGCAGATGCTCACCTATTATATAGTCCTGTAATAGTCGTTCTAGCATCAATACATGCTGGGACATTTCGTAGAATAGCGTACTGGGTACTTTTGATTGCTCTGTTAATACCAACTCGGACAACCGCATCTCAGTTTCACCAATACGTAGCTTGTTGTCCTCCACACTTATTCGTCTATTATTATCATTTGGGTTATATTCTTGATTCGAACTTTGATGGATACCAGCCTGCTTCATGGCTTGCTCCAAGCGCGCAAGCAAAAGTGACGGCATGAATTTAATCAGGAAAGTATTTTGCAGAAGTTCATACACATCACTTTCTGGATAAGCAGCCAAGCGACGCCCCAGCTTCAGTAGCTGTCGTGTTGATAGCCTCTCGGACAAACCCTGAAGCATTGGATCACTTGAGCTACGCAGTATCTGTGCCAGCGCCATCAGCAATTTCATTTTTGGTTGCACTTCTCCGACGACCTGAACAAGAAGCTGACTCTCTTCATATTGTTGCAGTGGCCGTAGTTCCTGATACAAGAACATGCTCAATAATTCCGGTGTGAGCCAACTGTTCTGGTTGCTGTCTAGTTTTGGCGGCTCGGCTAACGCTACTACGCGAAATGACTCGTGTATCGGCAACAATCCGCGTGCTCTTAACTGTTCTTCATTAAGTCCCTGATTAAGCAGCTCATCGTAGCGATCCCGACGAAGCAGCGTTGTACCGTCATATAACTGCAGCTCGCGGTCATGAAGTATTCTGTGGCAAATAAAACCATTAATTAGTTATCAATTCTAGAAGCATTTGTTACTAAACGTGTTAAAATTATTATTTTTTAAATTCATAAAATAAAATTAATTTACCGCAATAAAACAAGTACGAATACTATAGACGAGTCCCCATATATAAGATATTCGTTTTTCAATTTAGATATCGCTTAATTGAATCAAGGCTGTCAAAACTAAAGAAATGATTTTGGTTTAATGATACAGAAATATTCGATATATATATAAATATATATATTCTTATGTTATCATATTGGATGTGGGGTAATTAGGGCAATTCGCGAAAAAGGCCAGATTTGACGAGAAAAGCCAATCTGTGAGTTAAGATATCTAAATATAACACTGTTCCATGCTAAGTGTTAATTTGCATCCGATTGTTCCCATGAGAGCTATATGATAAAGTTATCCGGTTCTGACCAAATTTATTCAGAATGAATCAGATAGTATCAGAGATCAGTATTAAGATTTCGGCAGATATTTTTTTTAAGGACACCTATATTGTATACAGGCCTGTTTCGGCTTTAACTTGTTATTTGCGAATTTCAATCCGCAAGATTTTATCGAATTTCCCTTAAATTTCCCTAACATTTCTTGCGAAAAACCTGCCGAATTTTCGTCTTATACTGTGTTGCGTACTTTTCAGCAGAACAGTGCTGGAAAATGTTCTGAGCAAATCAAACATTTGCGCCAAAAGAAATTGCACCTGTTTTAAGCTTAGTACGGACGTGAGATAAATTTTTAGCGGCGGAAAATGCTCAATATTTATCTGTCGACGAGCGGAAAGACAGTGCCAATGCAACACGGAAAAATAACAAAAAATTGAGTGGTAACTCTATGCGTCAACAGCGGTTTATTTCAAACATGAACATGCAGAACTGATTTGGATAAAAAGAAAAGAGAATAGGCAATGAAAAATGCAAATTAAAGTTAATAGAGGAGAAATATGCGATGGCACGCAAGCACAGCGCGTATTGGGTGCACCCAACGCTTTTGAACTTCTTACGTGAACTTCTTCTTATGATCTACCAATATTGTCGTCGTTATTGACCAAATTCAAATACTCTTCATTGCTTCTTTGATTGTGTACCAGACAATTATCTTTTATGTACCTAGCGAAACTCTAAACAGTTTGTTGTTCTTCGAGGCCTCTCAGCTTTTGCAAACAGTGCTGGAAAACGCCCGTTTCTTATCTGGTAGCTCCGTTTTTATTTTCATTCTGGACCGACAAGCGGAGAATAATTTCAAGTTTTTCTTCTTCACATTACGCCAGCGTTTTTTTTATATGAAGTTTGGCTTTCTTCGAGGCCTTTTTTTCGACGTCCGTACCAAACTTAAATGCGTAATTTATCAATTAAATATGTATTTAAAAGTTACAGATGTTTTCCACCAACATAGGCAAAACGAACTGCGCGCTGGTACAAGTTACAAGTTTTGCCACCAACATCGGCAAAACGAACTGCGCTCTGGAACAAAATACATACAGTGAACCACTAATGTCTTCATACACCATAAATTGGTATAATTTGGGTATAAAAAAGATGTTTTGATGCGGGTTTTTTATGTTAATCTTTTATTCACTTAAATTCCGTTCGACTGATACAAAAATTTCATTAACCCATTAAGATTCCATAGAAAATTTTGAATTTAAAAAAAGGACTATTTTTTAAATTTTTCCCTCGATTTTTTAAAAAAAATATTTTAAAGCATAAAAAATCTCGAAACAATTCAAAGAGTAACTGCAAAAAACATTTTTCAAACATATTTTTGCTAGTATTTTTTATGATTTTTTGAAAGTTGCTAAAAAGCCACTTTTTGTATGAAAAAGATGAAAAAGGGGTTAAAATAGTAATTTTTAGCAACTTTCAAGAAATCATATTTTTTTTCAAAAATTTTTACTCTTAGAATTGTTTCGAGATTTTTTATGCATCAAAATATTTTTTTGAAAAAATCGAGGGAAAAATTTGAAAAATAGTCTTTTTTTTTAATTCAAAATTTTCCATGGAATCTTAATGGGTTAATGAAATTTTGGTATCAGTCGAACGGAATTTAAGTGAATAAAAGATTAATATAAAAATTCCGCATCAAAACATCTTTTTTATACCCAAATTTGACCAATTTATGGTGTATGAAGACATTAGTGGCACACTGTATGTATTTTGTTCCAAAGCGCAGTTCGTTTTGCCGATGTTGGTGGCAAAAACTTGTAACTTTTGAACTAGGTTAGATATTGGGCTGAAACTTGAACTATATATTCTCAATACTTCAAAGCATTTTTTGAAAAAAATAAGAGTGGGCGCGGCACTAAAAAGGGCGTTTATTAACGGTCAAATGCAAATTAATGCCAATTTTTTTAATTATATTTTCACAAAATTTTTTTTTTTTTTTAAATGTAAAAAAAATTATAAAAATAAATTTTATTTTTTTTTGTTATTTGAATTTTTTAAACAATTTATAAATTTTTTTAAAAATTGTTAGTGAAACAATATATAAAAGCGTGCTTAAAATGACAAAAGAGCACGCAAAGTTTCTCGTTAAAAATCGGCAGCCTGAAATTGATTTTAGACCCATGGTTTCTTGGGCAAATCTTCTTAGAATTCGTCGTAGATTACGATTTTGACAACCGTTTGGTACATTTTTTTTAGTCCATACAAATTGACCCACTCTAGTGTATATTCAGGCAGACAAAAAAAGAAAACGACACCCACCGAGGTTCGAACAGAACAATTTCGGCATAGGCAGATTTAAAAAAATATGAATTAATTAACGAACTGCATGATTTGTGCTTGCCCCGAAAATCACTAAAGGGTATGAAAATATCAAAATCTGTAAATCTAGAATCTTCATATCTTATAAGGAATATACGGGCCAAATATTATAAAAAAAAAATTTCTCAGTAGTTTAGCGTCAGGTCAGCTGCCATGGACACGATCGGTCAAAAATTACGGCTTAGAATGAACATTTTTGTTGTTACTATAGATATATTGTCATTTATATCCTGAACAAATTTGGCTTAAATCAGACCACTGTGTCATATATGTAGCTGTCATGGTTAATATCAATCAAAAATTTAATTAAATTAATTATTTTTAAAGGAAAAATTGTGGGAGAATTTATATAGGATTTCTTGCACTTACCGCTGCAATACAACGGATGTACTTCTGTGTATTCGATGAAGGCCATTTAATATAACCACCGATCCATTTTTAGCTGCGCGTACTAAGGGCGAATCTTGCCAGATGGTATCGCCCTCAGCGTTAGTAACGCGCTGTTGAAGAAGATCTCGTGAGTTCATGTCCTCGTAGAGCATCATTGGTTCCGAGGATTGATTTAGCAAGCGCATTAACTGCTTTGTAAGCGTAAGTTTTCCAACTCCCTTTTGGCCAAGCAAGCACACGTCGCCTACGTCATATATTTGTAGCAACAAAGCGAGCACTTGACGTTGATGTTCCAGATCCACAAAGTTTCCATTTGATACTGACGTTGATCCACTAGGGAAGCGCAGTTGTAACTCGTTAAGTTTGACATTTATATAATCACCTTCAGCCTTTGCGGTTATCTCTTGGACACTTTGTGTGGACAGGGGCTGAATCTGTAGAGTCGTAAACAATTCTTGAACACGTTTCTGCTGGTCTGCCTTTAATATGGATTGAAATGGATAAACAGTTGATATGACATCCTGCAGAGATAGCGCTGGATTTGTTTGCTGGGAACAGATGGTAATGTGTTTAATTAAATACTGGCCGAAAATATTTTCACATCATAACTTACCAGCATCTGGGCGGCCCGCCGAAGATTATGTACAGGAAAATCGGGCAATTTGATGTCCTCGTCTGCTTTTTGGAGTGTCAACGCAAAAGTAAGCAACTGTTTGAGTTGATAGCCAGGTACATTGGGCGTTAGCTGATGCAGCTCATCATACAGCTCCGAGAAGGTGTAGGATGAGACATGACGTGATTGAAACCGCGATCGTAGCGGTGGATCCAGCGGCGTGCCCTTATATTTTTGAACGGGCAGTCCAAGTGCCACGACGCGAAAGTGTTCTGAAACACGCAGTATTCCCAACTCCTCAAGCTGCTCTTTGGTGTGTGTCTGCAAGTTTAGAGCATGTTTTAATCCGTTGAATTATTTGCCAATCTGATGTACACTGATGTACACACCTTCAACAATTTGTCGTACCGATCAGGGGCCATTAGGAATTTACCACTTTCCAGATGCATCTCGCGATTCTCTAGCAGATTGTTTAGTACTGGCAGCACATTTTGTTCACAGTGCTCGACGCCATCCAGCACTAGAAGCCGTCCGTGCAGTGCAGCGCGCACTGCGCACTGATCATAGTACATCGAATTCTTGTGCTGAATCTCACGTCGTTGCTTCAGATCGCTCTCGGTTGTGTCTCGACTGAGCGCAACATATTCCAGTTCACGCTGCGTCAACTCCAGATACTGCATAACCAGTTGACGTCGAAGCGGCCCCGGGGAACCAAGTAGAAACATGTCTTGTTTCAACAAATCCTTTTGCAACATCCATCGCAGGTGATGGAGTGTACTCTGGTTCAGCTGGGCCGTACCGTCCGGTGCATAATTCACTATAAGTATCAACTTTGTTTTATAATATATGTGAATACATTTCCAATGAACTTTGAACTTTTTCAATTCACTTAGCCTTACCATACTTTTGGGGTACCAGGTGAAGATTCTCGGGTTTTTTCAAACGTGAGACAACATCACCTATCGTTATCTGATCACCATCTAAAACGGTACTATATCTGGCCACCGACGCCCGGCTGCGTCCCAACCAGAACTTTTGGATGCTGTAACGCAACCGGTAACCACCGACGCATTGTACATGTGATATCATAGCCGTACTGTTCGATAGATAAGAATTCAGAAAAGCACTGTGTTGGATCAAATCGTTCGGATCAAGTTCGAATGAACTAATCACAAAAGTGAACGAACGACTACAGGTCATTTAGTTCAGTTGATTCGAGTACCAATATAGATCGTTGATTCCAGCACTGAGTCCAATTTGGCTATTTAATAGCTAGCTCTGACTATCGGGGGTGCCACAGAAATCGCTTTCGCTTGAATTTCACTTATATAAGTCGAAATGTTCAGACTTAAAGACTTTCATAGACATAAATTAGATAATTTTGTATATTTTCATTAGGAATCCATGGAGAATCCACGTAAGAAGTTTAAAAGCGATGGGTTCACTCAAACGGCATTCATAACTTTACCATATTTAGCCAGAGTAGCCAACCAGAGTAGTTTTTAAAACTTTGCAATTATTATGTGACAATTTTTCTGTAGCTCTGCTATGTCGAATGCTATCGTAATAATTGCTAAAATAATAAATTGCTTAAATAATAAACGAGAAGCTGCTGACGCCCTTGCTGCGGACCCATTTTAATAAATTTACTTACTTTAGCATTGCAAACACTGCTTAAATTACTACAAACGCACTGAAGGGTCGGCGAAAATTAATGCATTGCTTAACATCGACATCAACAAAAATATCGCAAAACATCGAGAAATATCGATGAAAAACCTCGATGGTCGATGCATCGATGTTATTTTACATCACTAAGGTCTGTCTCCAGCACCTCGAAATTTGTATGCTAGGAATTTGCTATTTATTTCGTGTGTGTGGAACATAAATAAAACAGTGTGCCCATGTACATGAAACGAGTGACGATGTAGCCAAAACGTACATGGTCACTCTGTCGAATCAGCTGTGATTTGTAAACAGCGCCAAATTTGAAAGTTCAACTTATTAAAAAAAAAGGAAAAAATTAACTCAGACGATGAAGTAATTGTGTTGGTGGCGGCATATATTGTTGCAAAAACAGTTTCATCTCACTTTTTGGTTTTGCGCACAGTTTTTTCCTCCATTTTTTCAATCGACACTCGCGAAATAATTGTCGACGATATATTCCTGAGCTGTGCATCAGCTGTTCTCTCAGTCCACACAAGCTGTCGATAGGCCTATTATCGATATTTATTTGTGGATTTCGTTTAAGTTGCTGGATACTCAAGCAACGAAATTGAAACCGAAAAGTTTCTGCCTCAGTTTTTTTTATATGAAGTTTGGCCGAAATTTTTATTTTCCGCGGTGGTGAATACCCGGCTCTAAGCTTAAACTATTTACAGCTGCTGGATACTATGCCTGTAAGCGTAGTACGCTCTAGCTAAAAACATTTTGGGCGCTCGAAATGTTCGATGTTTTGAAGTCCTGCCTTACAAACTTCTGTGTGACAGCATATTACCAAAAATCACTAAAAAGTTGAGAGATTGTTGGTCTTATGCTGCTGTGGTCACACTGTTCTTCAACTGTGCACAACAAACAAATAAATAACATTGAGCACAAAAATGAAGAGAAAATGGACGAAATGGACAGGATAATAGAAGTAGCAGCGACTAATACCCTAATTATTAAATTAAAAATTATTAATTATAAAAATCCCATCAAAATGTTTTTTTTTTCTATCAAATCCCACAATATTGACCTCTTTTGTACCTCTTCAATAAGTCTAATTCGATCTTTGTGTTCCAAGATCTCAATTTGGCTCTTATTTTGCAGCTTGTTGGTCGCCATTTATGTTCAAAAAGATTTCGACTAGTCGAAACGATTCAATCGATGTTTTGAAAGGTAAAAAAAAGATGCCATCTGTTTACCGAACAGTGTTGTAAAACGCCGGAAAATATTCTGAGCTGCCCATATTTAGGTAAAGCGTACATAGGTTTAGAAATCGCCTTACAAAATAATTTCGAGCATGTTTGCAACCCTTTTTTTTATATGGAGTTTTGGCCTTGCAAACATATTTTCGGCTAGAGCGTACTATGCTGTACCTAGAAAAACTTTAAGCAGTTTGATATTCTTCTAGCACAATCAACAGTGCTAAACAACGCCAGTTTCAACTCTGGCAACTCCGTTTGTCTGGTAATAGCCATATCGACTAGCGAAGAAAATTGTGCAGTTCTTTTTCTTCACGTTACGTCATTGTTTTTTTTATGTGTAGTTGGGACTTTTTCTAGGCCTTTTTTCCAACTCCATACCACTAAACAAACAATACATAGAGGCGTCAAACAAGCATTTTTGTGGTATCATTTATTTTGTATAGAGTGCGACCCCAGAGCGTTCGGCAAAAGCCGAATTCTTTTTTCCCCAGAGCGCAAAGTGCAGCTGAAAGAGAGCGCAGACAAGCGACGGCATGCTCGATCACCCGTAGCAACATATCCTGTATTAAATACAAACACTTTTTTTCATTCTCTTTGCTTAGTATTGTTTATTAATTATTATTTGTAGTATTTATTAATTAAAAATCATATTTTTGTGGCATGTAATTTTTATTAAATAATGAAAAAGGCAAGGAAAATAAGAAAACAAATTTTTGTATTTTAAACAGGGTATGTTCCAGCGGGTCATCAAGCCCGCATGTTTACATTTCATGCACACTAAGAAGCGCGCGCATGTACACACACAGAAACGATAATGAGCGAGAGAGCGACACGAAGCGTGCTGATCGTTCTGGTGCCTATCCAAGACTGAACATTTTTCGTGTGCGCTCTCTCTCATCTGCGCTTTGCGCTCTGGGGTCTTACTGAAAAGAGCGTTCGACTTTTGCCGAACGCTATACAAAAAATATGATACCACAAAAATGCTTGTTTGACGCCTCTATGTATTGTTTGCTTAGTGTCCATACATAGCTAAAATTAGTTCAGTTTCCACAAGAGCTCATAAATGGTAATCTAAAACAAATCTAAAACTGTTCCCGGAATAACATTACTGTTTTAAGACCTGTCTCCAGCACCGCGAAATTTTTATGTTAGAAATTTGCTATTTATTTCGTGTGTGGAACATAAATAAAACAGTGTGCCCATGTACATAAAACGAGTGACGATGTAGCCAAAATGTGCACGGTCACTCTGTCGAATCAGCTTTGATTTAGTTCAACTAATTAAAAAAAAAGGAAAAAATTAACTCAGACGATGAAGTGATTGTGTTGGTGGCGGCATATATTGTTGCAAAAACAGTTTCATCTCACTTTTTGGTTTTGCGCACAGTTTTTTTTCTCCATTTTTTCAATCGACACTCGCGAAATAATTGTCGACGATATATTCCTGAGCTGTGCATCAGCTGTTCTCTCAGTCCACACAAGCTGTCGACAGGCCTATTATCGATATTTATTTGTGGATTTCGTTCAAGTTGCTGGATACTCAAGCAACGAAATCGAAAACGAAAAGTTTCTGCCTCAGTTTTTTTTATATGAAGTTTGGCCGAAATTTTTATTTTCCGCGATGGTGGATACTTGGCTTTAAGCTACGAAATCGTAATCGAAAAGCTTCTGCCCTAGTTTTCTTCATATATAGTGTGGCAGGAATTTTTATTTTCCGCGCTGCTGGACACCCGGCTTTATTGCAAAGTTTACAGTGGGATGTCGTTTATGTTGTCTGAATACATTTTTGCCTGCACATTTTGCGATGAAAGAAAGTGGCAGCAAAGATTAAAATAGCGGTTCAAAATTGTTCTACTACTTTGATAATTAAATATTAATATGTAAATAAAGAAGAAATTGAATCAAATCGCGGAGCTTCATGCATATTACCACTAAGCAAATAACCGATAGAGAACCCATCCTATACAACTAAAATGTCACAGAAAAAATGCTTGGAAAGCGTCCACCGCAAAGTGTTACCGATCTGGCAATATTGTTCGAGTGGAATTTATAAAAATTAAGGGTGTTGTTTTGAATAAAATAATGTGCGTTAAAAGTTTTAAGGGTAGAGGGTATTTCATATTTCACATGTTTTAGTTTCGCAAGCAACGGCCCCAAAAATAAAATCGCTTCTCTTATAAATTCCACTATAACAATATTGCCAGATCGGTAACACTTCGCGGTGGACGCTTCGCAAGCATTTTTTCTGTGACATTTTAGTTGTATAGGATGGGTTCTCTATAGGTTATTTGCTTAGTGATATAACTCTAATTGTATTTCGATAAGAAAGTTAAAATTATCTTAAAGCCCAATTTACACGATCGGTTTCCGACCGACACTTTACGTTAATAAATCGTCGGTCTCGTGTGAACACGCAAAATTTTAAAGCGTCGGTTTGTCATCGAAGCAAACTTTACATGTGAGAATGACATTTTTTGGTGTTTTTTGATGCTTGTTGAATGGCAACATTTTCCATCGGTCAAAAAGTGTCGGTCGGAAACCGACCGTGTAAATTGGGCTTAATGAAATTACTGTCAAACTGCGAAATGAACGATTTAGTTCATAATTGACTGAATAAGTTCATTCTAATGTTCATCTTAATGACCCGTTCATTTGAACTTTATCAGAACGAAACGACGCAACTCTAACAAAAGTTCTTTGCATTGCCTGGAAACTATCAGATTTTGATATGTGACTGATTTCTTAAATGTGTGCAATGGGTAATACTGTACGTATGTATGTATATGAATATAGTATTTATGTATGTCTATGAACAAATTGACTAATATCAGCACCTTATCATCAAAATTCTGCCGGTGGTGTTCGTTGTTATAGTTCGGGGGTGCCCAAAACCAGAATTCGTATGAGTTCGCACCAATACTTTTAAGCAAACGCATCAATACAAGAAGAAAACAAGAGAAGACAACAACAAAATCACATTAAAATTGTTGTTGCTCACTTCTCTTGCGATCGCAAACACCAATCAGAGAAAAGATCTAAACCGGTTTTTGTTCTGTGCATTGCATACACACGAATATGTTTGCATGTGTTGGCATTTTATACACTCGGTGCCGTGCATGTATACGATATTTTGTTTCCTATGCTGTAAGGAATTACAAAAACGAATGAGGCCGAAAATCAATGGAAAGAACAACAGCTGAGCACCCCTGTTATAGTTGGTAATTGTCTTACCCAAGCGGATATTAAAAAAAAAAATCCCAGAAAGAGGGCGATTTATGATGAATTTAGGTGAAAACATTTTTAGAGGGTCTCCACTAGTTTTTTTTTAAATTGAATTTTTTTATTCAAAATGAGCTTTTGCATGGTAGTTTTGTGAATGTTGTTTGTTTTAGATTGTTTTAGATTGAAGTACATATTATTTTTTATTTAATGACTAATCACTATATTAAGATGAAAATGTGAAATACTTTGGAAATATGTGTTGATGTCAGAGTGCGCGCGAGAAGGGATGCGATAATATTGCTTGCGATAAGCAATGCGATAAGATGTCAGAGTAAAAGCGTTGCGTGAAGCGAGTTGAATTGATGGATTCAGACAAAGAATATTTCTGTTCTGTGTCCACCCACTCAAAAAGTATTTACTCAAAAGTATTCACTCAAAGTATTCACTCAAAAAGTAAAAGCGAATGCAGTATGTAAATACGCATCATTTAATAATATCAAACGGTGAATTAAGATAAGAATGCAGTAGAAAAATTTACCGAAATGATTTACAAATATGCAGAATTTGAAACTAAACGGTAATTAAAGCTCAGAATGCAAAAAAAAAACTTGCGGTCCAAGCGAGATCAAGCGATAAAGCAGGTTGTAAACATCTCGCTCCGTTCCCACTCTGACACCTTTTAAGCGATTGTATCTGAAAAAAGCTTGCAGAGCTTTATCGCGCGATGTCGCCCAATATATCGATCGCTTCTCGCGCGCACTCTGACATCAGCCTAAAGTGTTTGTGAACGAAATATTTTTTATTTAATTAAATGAATTTGGCTCTTTTTTTTTGTGGCTCAATCAGATATTTTTAAGCGGCAACCGTCTGCAATAGTTCTTTTTCAACGCGACTCAGACAGAAGTAGCTTTTACGGCGACCAGTTCTAATACTGATTTCAGCGAAATCTGAAGGAATATTTTAAGAGGGTGGTCTGACAAGTACTTAGCCTCTCCACCCGACCTCTCCTACACGAAATATTTGGCTTGAGAAAGCTGTTATCGAGATGCTTGCCGCATTTGCTAGCTTCGGACTAAAAGCGCCGGCTCACACCTCCCCCGTCGCCACGGCTAAATTGGTCAAATTACGATGCGAACTAGAGGTGGGCACGGGCCGGGCCGGGCTTCGTGTCCCGCGGGCCTCTTCAAAAAATCACCGGGCTTCGTGCATGAAAATCGGAAACGGGCTTTTTTTCGTTCGGGCCCGGGGTTAAGTATAAAGCCCGAAGCCCGGTAGGCCCGAAAAGTCACGATTTAACACATACTTTTCAAATCGCTGATAACCAAATTTCTGTAACAAAATTTCTTATGCTACGCAAAAAAAAGAGCAAAGGAAAAGTTAAAGACTCTGCTTGCAAAAAAGGCTCAAAAATAAAATTTTAATCTTGAAAAAAAAAAGAAATAATAATTTAAAAAAAAAAATTTGTATTTAGTTGTATCGGGCCGGGCTCGGGCCGTGCCTCTTGAAATTTGACCGGGCTCGGGCCGGGCCGGGCCTCTTGAAAATTTGACCGGGCCGGGCCTGGACCGGGCCTGAGAAATTTATTTCGGGCCCGGGCCGGGCCGGGCCTTAAGAAGGAGGCCCGTGCCCATCTCTAATACGAACTACTGCCCCATCTATGTATCTTATTCTCTCGACTTCGCCCCGTGCGACTTCTTTTTGTTCCCAAACTTGAAGAAGTCACTCGCAGACCTCCAGAAAATGAATTTTTTAGAGGGGTAATAAAGTTGGAGCATCGTTGGATTAAGAGTATCGAAATGAAAGGAGACTATGTAGAAAAATAAATCGTCACTTTTCCAAAATTTGCCTTTTTTCCTAAGTACTTATCGGACCACTCGTAGTGCGACTAATATTAAAATGTAATGCATTAATTTATCTTAAAAATGTTTCTTATCTGATTAAAAATAGTAAGTAGTTTATTTTTAATTTTATTTAAAACAGCTTGAAAATGTAGCTCTAAATTAAACTTTAAATATATTTCTATGAATTAAAATGGTTCATGTTATAATCTTAAGTACTATCCTACAAACGGTCAATTTTGGAAGGGCAAAAATCTATAAAAAGTGAACTTATTCCAACTTAGAATCGGTATGCTCAAATATATGAGTTATAATTTATCCCCTGGAATTACATTTAGTTTTATACATTTTCAATTTCAAAATTGTCTTTATCTGTCCCACCATCAGTGGATTCAGTTATATCGCTTAAGCCCTCTTGAATCTTTTACTTTTATTGTATCCCAATAGTTATTTTATAAGTTTTATCCACCGGCTGGTATAAAATACAAAGTTAATTCAGAGCGCATAAAAAATAACCACTTTCTGCTATAACGAGAGAAGTTAAACTGAAATTATATTTTCATTTGGGTAATCTTTATCTCCTAAATAGATCCGTTTTCTTGTAATACTGAGTCTAATTTGGAGTGTCGTGAGCTCTAAACAACATTTAACATTACCAAATATACTTTTGGTTCTAAGCGATGATCAGGATACAGAACTGCATGGCCTACATCCGCTGCAACAGACGATGCAACTGTTCAGCAAATATGGAACACAGTTTACAAATGCATTTACCAGTACACCAATTTGTTGCCCTTCGCGGGCAAGTCTTTTAACTGGACAGTATGCTCACAACCACAGGACCTTCAACAATTCCTTAGATGGGGGCTGCAATGGACTGCTTTGGCGTGAAGAATTGGAGCCACGCGCATTGCCTGTTTTGTTACAGAATCACGGCTATAAAACGTTCTTCGCAGGCAAATATTTAAATCAGTTCAAAGGTGCTGAAGTTCCGCCCGGCTGGCATGAATTTCATGGACTTCACGGAAACTCACGGTACTATAACTACACACTGCGGGAAAACACAAAAAATGTCAGTTATACTGATACATATTTGACTGACCTATTAAGCGACCGAGCGGCTGCGTTTATTCGTAGTACTATTAGTAAAGAACGACAGAAACCATTTTTTGCTATGATTTCACCACCAGCTGCACATGAACCTTTTACACCAGCACCGCGTCATGCGGGTTCCTTTGCCGATGTGCTCGCATTGCGCACACCTAGCTTCAATGCTCCTTTTAGAGGTAAGTCTGTTGCATATTTTGTATTAATATTCGTTCTAATTATTTTAATTATCCCTTAGATAAGCACTGGCTAGTTGGATCAGGTCAAAGTCTGTCAAATAATACAGTTCTCAAAATAGATGAATATTTTCAAAAGCGATGGGAATCACTACTTTCAGTCATTAAATGATGAAAGCTTTGGTGGCAGTTTTAAATGAAACTCAATGCTTTCAAAATACTTACATTATTTATACCTCCGACAATGGATATCATTTAGGACAATTCGCACAGCCATTTGATAAACGACAACCATATGAAACTGATATCAAAGTGCCTTTACTTGTTCTTGGACCAGACGTGCCAGCTAACCAAATAATTCATTTACCCGTAAGCTTACTGGACATCGCGCCTACCATTTTGGAGTGGGCAGGCCTATCAATTCCAGATTATATGGATGGTCGCTCATTTAAAAGTGAACTTTTAAATGCACATAGTATGATTCTGCAACCACTGCAACCTTTCACTCGGCGTACTTTACTTATCGAGTATTGGGGCGAAGGAAACGATGATACTTATAATCCACTATGTCCAGGACAGCAAAGTGATCATTTAGCGCAATGTACATTAGTTGCAGAATGTCATTGTCAAGATTCTTGGAATAATACGTACGCGTGTGTTCGAGATTTTCGGTACAATCTTAATCGAATCTATTGCGAGTTTCAGGATTCCGAGGTAATGTGAAAAATCGAAAATATTAAGATGAATACTCAAATGTTGTTTCCTTTTTACAACTAGAATTTTGTGGAAGCATATGATCTGGCGAGGGATCCTTATCAACTGCATAATATTGGTTATGACATGCTTCCTATTGAACGAGCTTTGTACAGTATTTTACTCAAGAATCTTACAAAATGTGCCGGCAAAGCATGTTATATGTGATATTATATTTAACGTGATCTTAATACCATGATACTAATCTATTGATTTTGTACTCAAATAAAATCGATATTTGTATGTACACATGTGTAAGGGCGAATTATGTGGATTAAAATAAATATTTGTTTTCAAGTAAGTAGGGTTGTTGATATAATATCCATAAATATCGATATTTAATTTTTGGTGATGATATATTTTAAAGCAGTGTTGGGCACAGTCTCGCACGCGTGCGAATCAGCTGTTCGATTCACAAATACACATACACGAAACCTTTATGTACTGAAAGAAATTGCTGAGCAAATCTATTTGATGTTTAAAAATTGTTTTGAATTAAATTTTTTTTGCAAGCCACAATTCTTGGTGTGTGACCACGTAGGTGCATGCTACGTAGAGTTTTAAGTAAAAGGGGCATATTTTGGGAGTCATTTGGCGTACGAAAATACCGACCGCATTCTCAGACAATGCATTGTCGCATGAGCTTAACTATTTCTTTCAGTGCAACATGAAAAATCAAGCGACGCACACTGTGCTTTTGTTAAAGGCAAGCTGTGCACCGATTCAAATCGTGTGCTCGCAGCAGCTGCCGAATTCGCATTCGGCAAGCGTCGGCTAGTGTCTGTGTGAGCAACCGATAACGATTCGATAAACGTGCCCATCACTGTTTTAAAGTGATATTTTTTTAAAACGATAATATCTATATCGATACAATTGTACGATATTATCGTGCGCTATTTTTCACCAGTTTTTTTATCTTTTGCCGCCACTTTTTTTCTTCACGAAACGACGAATCAAAAATGTATTCGGATATAATAAACGACACTACATCCAAGTGCCAAATTTGCAATAAAATCGTAAACATTAGTGGTAACATGACTAATTTGGAGTGGAAAAACTGTTGATTTAAGCTTAGTACGCAAGCTAGATAAATTTTACGCGGCGTAAAGTGCTCAATATATAATTCATCAATATTGTCGTCGTTATTGTCAACGTCGCTGTTTTTCGTCAACGTTGCGACCATTTTTTTGAATTTTTGTGAGTGAGCGAGAGAGAGAGAGATATACCCAGCGAAACTCTAAACAGTTTGATGTTTCGCCAGGCCAGTCAGCTGCTTCAAACAGTGCTGCCCAGCCCCGTTCCTTTATCTGGCAACTCTGTGTTTTTCTTGAGTCTGCGGACACACGAGCGGAGCTAAATTTCAAGTTCTTCTTCAAGTTTGGGCTTACTCCAGGCCTTTTTTTGAGTTTGCGTACTACGCTTTAAGCTCGCGCCCAGATATTTATATCATCGATATTATCAATATTTTTTTTTGTCAAAAATATCAAGAAAACTGATATTGATATTTTTAAAAATATCAACAGCCCTACAAGTGGGTCGATCTGTACCAGTATTTTCTGGTCTTAATTTTTTAGCATAATTCGCAAAACAGCCGTGAAAATACAATGACTTAAAATTTCTCAAAGATCTTGAAGTAATATTAAACTTTTAATTAGATACGAGATTTGAAGATTCGAAGGTACCGTTGATTAAATGAAGTAGAAGCATGGTGCCATAGCAAGTACTTCTGTTTTCGAGGGTAAGTCAAGCAATAACAATCTACTAGAGTAAGAAAAGAGTCTCAGACTAGAGCTCTCAACTATTATAGGCGCTTAATTCCATTTGCAGCAGAAGCGCAGGTTTCTTTAACGGAGTTCCTCAAAGGAGCCGCATAAAATGACAAACGCGAAAAAAGCTGGACTTCAGAAGCTGATAAAGCGTTCGAGCAGTGCAAGACACGGCAATTGGCGCTGCTCTTGAGCAGTTTGAAGACGACACCTGGTGGCCCGGATCCTTTTCCTACGCAAACTAAGCGCAACAGAGACGTATGATCGTGAGCTATTGGCCGTCTTCGCAGCTGTCCTTTTCTTCAAACGCATACTGGATGGACGACAATTTGTCATTCAAACTGATCATAAGCCTTTTATATAAGCATTCTCAAAAAGCTTCAAAAGCATCACCATGCCAGTTGCGCCAATTGGACTTCATTTCTCAATTTTCAGCCGAAATTGTTCACACACCTGGAAGGACAATACGGTTGCTGATGACCGACAACATCTAAATTGTTGAAACAGCGATTCGTATGGCCAGGTTTGAACCGAGATGCTACAGCATGGTCACGTCAATGCGTCGCCTGTCAGCGTTCCAAGATACACCGCCACACACGCAGTGCTGTCGATCACATTGCCGTTCCCTTATTACTGGATTATCACGAATGATGGGTGCAGAAAGGATTCGAGCAACAGCTTACCACCCACAATCCAATGGGCTTGTAGCGAGATGGCATCGCACATTGAAGCAGCATTAATGCTTCTGCCCAGCGTTCTGCTCGGAACACGTGCTACATTTAAAGAGTGTTTGCAGGCATTACCCGCAGAGATGCTTTTTGGCACAGCAATACGGCTCCCTAATGAGTTACTCACACAGAAGAGCTCACCCACTCCTGTCGATCAACCACACTTCATTGAGCGATTTCGTCAGCACATACGAGCCATTAAGCCAACACCTACAGCTCATCACCACAAGCATCAATTCTTCTGCTTCTTCTCTGATTGTCCGACGAGTAGCTGACAAAGTCTACATCGTGCAAGTTAACGGCGAGGAAAAGGCAATTTCAGTCGACTTGTTAAAGCCCGCTTTTCTTGCGAATGTTGACACACCAAAAGCTCCAGACACACCAGAAGCTCCAAGCACACCAAATCTCCAAAAAGGAACACCTGAAGCACAGCCGATACCGTCGTCACCATTCCTTCTCTACCTGACGAAGTCACTGAGGGGGGAGCAGATGTGGCGTTACCACTACAGCGGCAGCAGTCCGACGCATCACCGAAAACAGATTCTTCTGAACAGCTGGATTCTAGTTACAGCGAGCGAGACAGACAGGCAGTTGCATACGCATTTATATTTTAGTTGTTAGAGATAAATCTAGATCAATCTAGATCCGTAAAAAGTCTATTTAAAATATTATTAACAATGCTATTTTTTTCTTTTGTAAATATGATTGCGTCGTCGTTATGAATAGGACTACCGAAGGAGGTGAGCCCTGTGGTATGCCAATATATAACTTATAAGTGGCCGATGTGTTATTGACCCAGACTTTGAATGACCGTTGTGTCATGTCAGGGGTGCCACAGAAGTCGCTTTCGCTTGAATTTCACATCAATTTTATTTCGCTGTGCCACAGGTCAAGTCGCTGAATAATCTTGTGCGGAACAAACTAGCGCTAAATCTGCTGGCGTCCGATGCAGCAACCTAGTCCGATTTAGATTTTCGAAGTCAGGGTCAGCAATGCCACATTTTTTAGTCAGAATTCACTGCATGGTCTCTTTCCTAATTTCCTGTCGGCGGAGATCTTCGATGGCCAACAGTCTCGCTTTGGGCACTGGTGCAATGAGCACATGTCCAACCGATGCCCTTGGCATCATTACAGGAATCTCACCCCTTCCGATTCTAATTAAAATGGAAGCCTGTCTAGGGGACCTAAGGCTCCAGGGTGTCACCAACCTAAAAAGGACATCTAAAGGTTCTTGAAACCTTCTTCACAAGCATTTTTGTACATTTATCAGATGTATAGCTACCAAGCATGGTATTAAAAAGGAACTTTACTGTTTCTATCAATGACAGAAGCTCCTGGAATGATCCGAATCTGTGCATACCATCTGGATCCCAAGTCTGGTATACGGATTGCTCCAACTTGGAAAATGGCGACACAGGGGCTGGCGTGTATGGACTACGGCTCCGCAGGTCAATAGCCATGGGGAAAATCTCCTCCATATTCTTCCAATATCGGATAGTCAAGCGGCTTTAAAAGCCCTACAATCCTATAAGACAACATCCAAACTGGTGGATAACAGCCTACGTCAACTTGACCGCCTGGGGGAGAGGAACACTCTAACAGTGGGCTGGATCCTTGGGCACGAAGGCAATAAGATTGCGGACTGTCTCGCAAAGAAAGGGGCAATGAAACCCTTAATAGGTCCTGAACCCTTCTGTAGCCTTGCAATAGAACACACCATGGAAGCCATAAGGAATTGGGAAGAAAAAAAAATTAGCAAGTACTGGTTAGACAGGGATGGCCAGCGGCAAATAAAACGATTTCTTATCCCGGCCAGAAACCAATCCAAAAGAATGGAAGGCCTCAGGAAGAGCGATCTTCGTATCCTCGCAGGTTATCTTACAGGACACTGTAGCCTGAGATACCACCTCAAGAAATTGAATCTTTTTGATACTGAAACCTGCAGGTTCTGTGCACTGGAGCAGGAAACATCGGAACACGTTATATGTGAATGGCCAGCACTCTGCAGGCGTAGGAAACAAATACTAGGGTGTGTGACAACACCACCCTACAAGAAATGGGGAAATAAGCACAACAAAGTGCTTAAAAATATAAAAAGCTTTAACCTTTAAATGGACTCTCTATTATCTTACAGGCCAGCACAATAGATTAAACAGTGGTCGCAGTGCGGAAAGGCCTTACTTAACATATCACTGCGGACGGCAGTCCGCGCTAGTGACGAAAGCAGCACGAAGGGTGCGAAGGCGACTAGCATATATACACAGGAAGAATGGAAAATTTGCTATGACTGTCCGATCAGGTCAAGTTATATACCGATCGAAAGGTATCAACTTAACTTTCAAATGTGCATACTAAGACTTTTAGAAACTCACTTGGTTCGTGAGATAAACAGGTGTAAGTGGGAGGGGAAAAATTTAAATTATTGGTTCTAATGGGGCCGTTGGAGCCTTTTTGAATTGTTTTTTAATTTTATAATATTCTACTCAAAAATACGCGTCGAATAACACCTCATTCATTAAAATCCGACTACTCGTTCAAAAGATAATTAATTTTGAAATTTTTTTTACCGCGTAAAGAGGTTTTTTTGGGGTAACATAATAGACCCCTGTATTTTTTTTATGTATGTATGTCTTAGTGGTAAACTGATGTAGAACTTAACATGTTATTTCGAGTATTGTGACTTACATACCCGAGACTTTTGTGGAATATTGTGATATTCGGCTGTATTCGGCTAAAATCTTTGTGCTTCTAATTATGACCCTTTGTGCATCGTCCAGTGTCAAAATGATCTGCTATTCTCTGTAACCTTGCATTTATTTCGATTTATAGGCACAATGTCAATCTTGAAAAGCACGCTTTTTCCAATATGGCGCAATGAATGTCTGCGGCATAAACAAGTTGCAGCGATGGAAAACCATATTTTTTGTGAATGCATTGACAAAAACAATCATAGCGAAAAGGAATGTCAAAATAAAAAAAACGAAGTAAAATTTGCTGTCTATGCTGCAGAAACGTTTAGCAGAAACGTACAAAATTTAGAAAAAAACCACGAGAATTCGTTGAAGAAAATCATTGGATCAAAAATGTTTCCCTGTTATGATATATTGCCAAAGTCAAAAAGGCGTGTTATCCTAAGCACATCCAAATATCTGAAACTTCAGCGGAAGCTCAATTACAGTTCTTGGTTATCCATGTTGTTGCTCGGATAATTGAAGGACATGAAACACAA
Source organism: Drosophila suboccidentalis (assembly GCA_037043435.1). NCBI lineage: Eukaryota > Metazoa > Arthropoda > Insecta > Diptera > Drosophilidae > Drosophila > Drosophila suboccidentalis. The sequence continues at coordinate 24,494 of JBAMBK010002371.1, forward strand.
TTTAATAGAATGGCATCTAATAAAGTTGACCTTAAATTCAAAGCCAATGTTATGGGCAGGACTGCGGAATTTTTCATGCCACTTCTTCTATATTTAACAATTCAAAACTAATTGTATCAAAACCTGCCAAGGAACATTTGTTTGAATATGGACTTTCTACTCTTCATGCATGGATCCGATGCTTTGACATTCACATATCATAGACTTCCAATTAAGAAATGGCAGGTTCGAGGAGCCGATAAAGAAATCGTTGAACAGATGAAGATGAGTCTTTTATCGATATTCCTATGGCTGGTTCGGGAAACACTAATAATGGAAATACGGCAGGGACATTTTTTCATCAACTAAACTTGGCATCCATAATAACAGGTGTACATCTTGAGCTGATAAAAAGATTTAGTGTTATTTTACGTACAATGGCATGTGGTTACACAGCAAAAGTTAAAGCATTTTGCCAATACGCTTGGGAAACAGCAACAATATTTGTGCAAGAATACCCATGGTTTTATATGCCTTCCTCTGTTCATAAAATTTGTATTCACAGGGAAGATTTTATAAAAATGTTTGTTTTCCAATCGGCATAATGTCCGCGGAAGCGCTTGAAGAGCGAAACAAGGATATCCGCAACTATAGAATAAATCATACTCGAAAAAATAGACAATCCCAATTACGGTTATGAAAAACTCACACTAAACCTACATACAGTGTCTACATACCTGTACGAATATTTTCCATTTTACCAATTTACTTTGCAGAAAAATTACGCTCGTGACGGGTTCTCAAACTAATCGAACAATTTTGCAACTTTCGATAAGTCATTTACGATCACTCAAACCGATAACTTTTAACGTGTGCTGAGCTCGGAGTGTTGCTCCAAAGAATTTTGCCCAACAGCAATATGAAAATTTTGACTTTATGCCAAAAAAATCGAAAAATTCACCGCTTTCCTATTTTCGCACTCATACGAGCCCAGACATTCTCTATGGGATTGAGGTTAGGACTGCTAACTGGCCAATCTGAGGACTTAATACCCAATTCCGCAATTAAAATGGTTATCTGTCGCTTAAGAATAGTCAAAAGTAATTAAAAAAATGATTGAACAAACATAGAGTCAAAGAATCACTTACAGAGCACGCCCGATGACAAGGTGCAGAATTGTCCTGAAATACGGGTACTTGTTTTCTCTCAGTAACGGACTCAATACTGGGCACAAGTCCATTGTGAAAAATTTCTTTATACTTTATTGCATTAACTATTCTCTGAAGCATTAAAAGCGATTCAGTTTTAAATTCGATATGTATCCCCATATCATAATATAAGGCGAATGCTTTACAGTGCCAATGCAGCGGTTTTCGGAATATCGTTATCCTGTTCTACGGCGAACTGTGCGGAAGCCATCGCGTCCAATAAGGTTGAATTTGGGCTTATCCAAGAATATAATTCGTTACCACTCAGATTCACCCCAATTTTGCTTTTTCTTCGCCCACTTTAGGTGAGCTTTCTTCGTTCGAAGATTTAGAAGTGGCTTTTTGGCAGGTGTCCTTGCCATTAATCCCATCTCCTTTAGACGACGCTGAAAAGTTCGAGCCGAAATATCCCTTGAATAACGTTGCTGCATTTCAGACGCTATCTCAACAGCATTTTTATAGCGATTTTGGAGGTTAGTCTTCATAATATCTCGATCTACCCGTACACTTGTACATTTTTTTCTGCACGATCCTTCCTTCCGCTCCAATCCTCCAGGATCACAAAATTGTTTTAAAAATCGTCTCACTGAGCTTTAATTGAAGTTAGTTTTATCCACTATTTTAAGAATTGTCAAACTATGTTCAGCCAATGCAATAATTTTTGCTTTTTCAGTCAAGGTCAGTTGTTTTCCTTTAGCCATAATTTCTAAAGAGGTCTAAGAAAAAGTTCACCAAAATGTGCTTTCAGGAACTGAGACACCGAAAATGACATGTTATGTAAAGAAAACAATCAGAGGGACTCTCAAAAATTAAAATTATACGAATAGATAACATTTGAGGAAACCCCGAGCTAGAGAAGGCAAAAATTCATGAAATGCGGCTTTTTTTTTGTCGTTGGGTGTAGTTGACATCAAAATTGACTTGTTTGTCACCTAGTGTAAATGCATCATTAGTTTTGAAATAGTGCACGATGTGCCTTTTAAAAATTGGTCGTAATCGATTCACGAATGCGAATTTGCGCCACTGCACAGTGGTTGCGCCCATAGGCCATAATTCAGAAAATCGAAAGTGCCAAATATTTCCGAAAGGTAAACAAATTGTCTCAAGAATGTCCAAGCTTTTTAATGGCAAACCGGATTTTTCTTAAAATCTAACGGGACTTTCTAAATATAGAATGCAAAGCGTGAACACGTGTTAAATTTTGCAGCGCAGCGGCGTTACGTTAGCTTTTCGTCAAAACAAAATTGCATTTCAAAGTGGTCAAACGTTTGCAAGAGAGGTCCAAATTGGATTATTTAAAATGAACTTTAAAGTTTCAGGTATTTACTTTAATACATTCTTCTTTTGAAATTAATCTGATTGATTAGTTATTTGTTGTGTATGTTTGATTATTTATCCTTTTTTTATGTATTATGTGAACGTAATTTTCATGTTTATATAGACTTTTAGATATGTTGCCCCTCGATCCCCCCTTTATGAGTGTTATCAGTGTATTTGTCAATGCTTTAAGGTAATAAAAACGCTAAGTTTAGCTGCTGATATTTGTTGATTTGCTTTCATTCATTAAAAGCTCAAGCCGTCTAACTGGCGAAAACGGCACTTTTTGCATGAAAATGAGGAAAAAGTGCCTTTTTCGATATTTTCAAAAAATTATAAAAAATACTAGCTAAGAGATATTCGAAAAATTTTTTTTGCAGTTACTATTTAAATTGTTTAAAGAAACTTTTTGCATCAAAAAATTTTTTTTAAAAAATAAGCCATACTAAGGTGCTATGTGAGCTATAGGATACAGTCTCCCGATGTAGCCAATTTTTTTACTATATATTCAAAATATTTTTTTAGATTTTTGGGGAAAATTTCATAACGATATCCCAACGGGAAGTATTTATGGCCGCGGCTCCATACAAGCCCAACCACTGTGCACTGAGTCTCTTACCCATTCCCATTCGAGAATCGATTACGACCATCATACTTCGAAGCCGGAATGCGTTCGAATTCATACCACAACATGCATTACTTTTCCATAAGGTTGGCCGCTTTTTCTGCTGGTCTAGCTTCAAAATCGCCAACTTGTAATCGAACAAGTAGTTATACGATTAGTCGAGCACACTTCGTGTTCCATTACCGTCCTGTATACTGTTGCATATGGGATTGTAATGCAGATGCTTTACTGACTGGTATACCATGCCTATAGGATGGTAATGCAGGTGCAATACCCACTGGTAAAGCACGCAATGATTTTCTATTGCAAAATAAGCAAAATAAAAGATTCTAATCATTTAAAACAAAATTTATTATCAATATTCAAATTATTATTGTATATAAAAATTAAATCTATATATATAAAACTCTTTGTCCTGACTCACTGACTGACTCACTGACTCATTGACTCACTGACTCACTGACTGAGAATCAACGTGCAGCACAACATAGGTGAGATAATTTCATCGTGCAATAAGACGGCGTTTTGCGAAATTCGACCTGTAAGTGGGTCAAAATCAAGGTCAAAGGTCACGGAATTGCTTAGTATGAAAAACTTTTTTGTTTCTTAAGATATCTCAACAAAACTCACAGATTATATTTTTGGTACTATCTCTTACATTCTGACTAAATTTGGTTAAAGTCGGATGACTATATCATATAGCTGCCATAGGAACAATCGGATGAAAATAACCTTTAGTATGAAAAACTTTTTTGTTTCTTAAGATATCTCAACCAAACTCAGTGATTGTATGTTTGGAACTGTCTTCTACATTCTGACCAGCTTTGGTCCAATTTGGATCACTATATCATATAGCTGCCATAGGAACAATCGGATGAAAATAACCTTTAGTATGAAAAACTTTTTTGTTTCTAAAGATATCTCAACCAAACTCAATGATTGTATGTTTGGAACTGTCTCCTACATTCTGACCAGCTTTGGTCCAATTTGGATCACTATATCATATAGCTGCCATAGGAACAATCGGATGCAAAATAACCTTTAGTATGAAAAACTTTTTTGTTTCTTAAGATATCTCAACCAAACTCACAGATTATATGTTTGGTACTGTCTCTTACATTCTGGCCAAATTTGGTCAAAGTCGGGTGACTATATCATATAGCTACCATAGGAACAATCGGATGAAAATAACCTTTAGTACGAAAAACTTTTTTGTTTCTTAAGATATCTCATCCAAACTCACAGATTGTATGTTTGGGGCTGTCTCTAACATTCTGGCCAAATTTGGTCAAAGTCGGGTTACTATATCGTATAGCTGCTATAGGAACAATCTGATGCAAATTAACCTTTAGAATCAAAAACTCTGTTGTTGTATGAAATATTCTTAGAACACTCACACATTAACTCTTCTTGCTAAATTTTGAATTTTTCCTCAAATTTAGCTTTTTCCCGCCCAATTTAGCTTTTTCCCGCCAAATCTGGATTTTTCCCGCCAAATCACTAAATATTACTTTTAGCCAAAGTTCAATTGCAAGGAAGAAACATTAAAACCGCGGACAGCGGAAGTAAAATATTTCCTTTTATTTTTACAAAAAATGCTATATTATATAAATTTGTTGAAGCGGACTACTAAGGACCTTTTTTTCAATTTTGCGAGCGAAGCGAGAAGGGGATGGACCCCCTTATATTGTATTAATTTGTTAAACCGGACAACTAGAGAAGTTCTTTTAATTTTTTGCGAGCGAAGCGAGCTGCGGGTTGGCGAGCGAAGCGAGCAGTTTAAGTTTAAGCTGGACAACAAAAGACCTTCTTTTCAATTTTGCGAGCGAAGCGAGCAGGGGGCGAAGCCCCCTAGTATTATATAAATTTGTTAAAGCGGACTACTAAGGACCTTCTTTTCAATTTTGCGAGCGATGCGAGCAGGGGACGGACCCCTTATATTGTATTAATTTGCTAAACCGGACAACTAAAGAAGTTCTATTAAATTTTTGCGAGCGAAGCGAGCTGCGGGTTGGCGAGCGAAGCGAGCAGTTTAAGTTTAAGCTGGACAACAAAAGACCTTCTTTTCAATTTTGCGAGCGAAGCGAGCGGGGGTTGGCGAGCGAAGCGAGCAGGGGGCGGAGCCTCCTAGTAAATGAATAAAATTCATAATTAAAATGAAAATGTAATAAATAAACAATAAACACTAAAAATAAACAATAATAACAATAACCAACAATAAACAACCATTTTATAAATCTACTCTTACATTATACAGGGTGGCGCAAAAGTATTCACTATATCTTTTGCAAATGGCGTCAAATGTCAATTCGGTTTTGACATTTGTGAAGTAAACAAATGCAGAATACAAATCGACCAGCCATGAATCGGTTTACTCCGCAAGAACGCAGAATAATTGTAATAATGTAATAATAATAACCGCTTTATCTCTCGTTTTTGATATTTGCACTGGCCGGCAGATCACCCGAATTAACCATTCCAGACTTCTTTTTATGGGGTTTTTTTAAAGTCGCAGGTTCACGTCAACAAGCCGCAAACTCTTGAAGCCCTTAAGGAAAATATTCGCCAGGAATGCGAGAACCTGTCGCCCGAAGTTCTGGCAAAAGTGATGGAAAATGCCATAAAACGGGCGTATGGTCATGAGCTCTGGCAGCGAACACTTGGCCGATGTCATCTTCTCGCCTAAACCAATAAAATTCTTAAGGTTCGAATAAACATAATCAAAAAACAGAATCAAAATTTTTCATTTAGAAAAAAAATGAGAGCCAAACCACATCGGATGACTTCTTTTGCGCCACCCTGTATATATTTAATATGTAGTATTGTTAGTCCTTTTAATTTGTCCAATATCTGCTGCTGCTGGCGCCTCGCGCTAAAAGTGAAGTGGCTCCTGCCAAATGAAAATAATGTGGAAAAAAAAAGAACAAAATTTGCACAAACAACAACCCGTGGATGCACAAATTTTAAAATAATACATACAAAAATAGTACAACCAAAGAGTAATATCAAAAACCGAACGACTTCCGAAGGTTCGATGACAAGAGACAGCGAGAAACGAAAAAACGTCCCATTACTATCCTATGCTCTAACAGCTGGAGAAAAGATTGATTCCGAAAGCACCTTCGACGATGCATTCCGTAGCCTTACCACATTCGGTTGTGGCTGGTTTCCGCCACTGGGGATGTGCAAAGGGTGCCTCGTTCTCGATTAAGCTCGAGTGCAGCAATCTTATTTCTTTCCGTAATTCAATTTGTATGTACTCACGTACAAATATTTTCAATTTATCTTTATTTTTGCTGTGCAGTAAATTGCCGTTCAAGCAAATGAATTTATAGCTTCGTAATTATTCTGGACGATTATTGGCGTCATCATCATCAATAAGGGCTCTGCACACTTTAGCTCAAAGCGAAACTGAAATCTAAGTTTCTGCTCAGAGCTTTTTCTGCCTGCATGACACAAGAAGAATGTGCACTGCTGCGCACACTGACGCCGAGTTGGTAAGTTTTAATCTGAAATCTTATTGCCCTCCAATTAATTAACTGATTTGTTGATTAAAAAATAATAATCATCGATGAAAAAGCTTTAAGCTCTGCTAAACGACAGTGGGCGCCCTGCATGCATTTTTTTTTTTTTTATGTGAAAGCTCAGATAACAGCACTGCTTTCAGCTCCGTATTTAACTATTGTGCACGCGAGCCCTAATTGATGATGCTAGCTCGTCATGAGTCAAATAAAAATCAATTGAGTTAAATTGAAACAGGCATCGAATGCAAACGAAAATAAAACATCAAACAGCTATTCCGATAAGAAAAATTGCCACATAACCCAGTAAACCGTCTCATCACTTATTGTGTTTATTGAAAATGGAAAAAATGGGTACACACAGAAAAATTCAGAACGATTCGCTTTAAAAAAAAGTTCTTAAACTAACCTCGTTTCGTTCCACTTACTTAATTTTCTTTTATTACTTTGAGAGCGAATCGCTCTTGAAAGCATAAATTATCGTTAAGGGGGCAAGCCAGCTTAGGAGGCCGAAATTCGAGTGTTTTTTAGTAATTTATTTTAACTTAGAAAAAATAATTAGAATTCGTTTAAACTTGGAGGATAGTTTATTCCTATTTTGAGCAGCACTCAAACATTTTTTTGAAGACATTTCTGCTGAAGTAAGAGGCTGGTGTCGATTGACGATCGAAATCAAGGTTGACTGCTTTTCCCTCGTAAAGAGGTTTTTTTTGTAAGATTCTTATTTTTTTCGTTAGATACATATTTTCTAAGAGCTCTGGACAAAAAAGTTGAAAATTGAATTTTTTTTATAAATTTTTTTTTTTTATAATTTTTGTATATAATTTTTTTTATATAATATTTTAATGAATAATATCATTCCAGAGTTGGGTTCATATTTTTGGTACTTGAATAAAGAACATTCACACAGATTTTCAATCGATTCATTTATAACTTTTCGAGCTAAGATTCCCGCAAGTTAAGAAAAAGTCGTTTCGACAAAAGCGCATTTGGGCACTGAATCGACCGGTGCACTATGATAAAAAAACCGATATTTTGGCATAAGCTCTAAATATAAAGATAGAGACTTGAAATTCGACACGAAGCTTAGTTATAATATTCAAAAATATAACGTATGCGGAATGAAATACGAACAACTATTTTAATACAAATAAAAAATGTATTCCAAGTCCGACCAGCTTAGATTTTTCATATGTTTTTTATTGGACTATAAGCTATTTTTACAAAAATATTCATAACCATAGGGATCACCCTTCCTGATATTTTCGGGTACCTTGCGCATAGGCTCCTGAATTTCATTTGTATCCATATTAGCAAGCTCTCTTTTGATTTTTAATATCAAACAGTCGATGTTTTTTGACTTATATTCCTTTCTCTAAGCATTTCTTTTCGAGTTTGACCAAAATTTTTCCATTTGCATTAACTGAGGCACCTTTGGAGGGTTTTGCAGCTTTGGCAGGAACTCAGTGCTCAAGAGGTCAAGAGCCTTCTGAGTTTTTCTGGCATAATGAGCAGACGCTAAGCCGGACAAAACACCGTATTATTATTCGCATGATACTTATCAATACATTTTTGAAGCGCCGGAAGACAGATGTCCTTGTAACTTTGCGCATTTGAAGCCAATCCTGCCTTAAAATAGACCGGATCGCTGATTCCACGCTGGCTTATGGCCAGCCTCAATAAAACCTTTGTTTTTGTTATTTGAGTGACATTTTCAGGTGGCTAAGTATTAGGAAGCCTAAAGTAATATTTCGGAGTCCACTCATGCACCTCCACTGTGAAATACGTCTCATCATCCATTATGCAAATCTTTGAACAGCTTGCAGAAAACAAATTTCTAGAAAGCGCACGCAGCCGAAGTTTAATTGTCGCTTTCTATACTTCTGTGACTTTAGGAACGGTTTTTTACAACATATCGTCACTCCCATGTCTTTTAAATAGTTTTTTACAGTTTTGTCGCTCACATTGTATATTTTGGCAAAAGTACGATTCAATATAGCTGTGCGACCCACAATTCCAGCCTTTTATTTGGGTATACCTTAAGACTGCTGTAATGGTAAATTTTTTACCGGATCCAGGGGCTCTATACATTTTTTTTCCATTCTGAACATCCCAAATTACTTTAAAATTAGTTGTTTTCTTGAAGCCCTAATCAGAAAAGTAATGAAAAATTTAAATTTTCGGCTAGAGATCTGTTATTTGCGCAATATGTGCAAGCCAATTTCCGACGCTCTGCTGTGCTCAGAGACATTTCCGCGACTGTGCATTATCTAGAAAGCTAATTTTTGCTGCTCTGATACCTAAAATAGCAACAATCATTATAGTGTTTTTTGTTTTGCACTGAAGATTATTGGAACTTATTGAGAACATGCTCAATTTTGTTCGTATTTCATTCCGCATATGTTAAACTTTTGATTTTTATTCAATTGGACCTTGTCTTCATCCCCCATTCCTCCCCGAATAAGAAAAAAAGTAATACAAATTTTTTTAAGCTTAAATATAAAGCAATTTATTTTTAACTTTGCATGTTTTCTAATTAGACTAAAGTTGAATTTACAATTTAGTTTGCTTTTTAAATTTGACCACGTTTTCATCTCGCTCCCCATCTGAATCTGAGGAAAATCCGATTTTTCAGTCAAAATTCACACCTACAACATGTCGTTTTTCGCGAATAGGAACAAAATCGAACAAAAAGGATTATTAACATCTGATTCTAGACGGTTTAGTTAATATCTTTTACGCGATACTCTTGTGAGGATTTGTGAGGTACTAATGTAGAGCTTAACGGAACAGAAACACATTTGTTAGTTTTTAGCTAAAAATACACATAGACAACACATTGGATAGTTGTACAACAAAACACAAAAACTAGCTATTATAGTCTCTGAGATCGTTGTGTTCAAACAGATGGACGGATAGACCGACACACAGATAGACGGACATATGGCTATTGATTGCTCGGCTGTTGATGCTAATCAAGAATATATTTACATCTTTTCGACCATTTTCAATGGGAACAGGGTGCAGGTACAGTCGAGTGTACTCGATTGTAGGACACCCTGTGCCCAGCCACTGTGATGGTCTAATACGTATTTGCACACACATACATGCATATACAAAAACAACAGTACCGGCGAGAACGCAGCCTTTCGACACGACGAAGATTTGATGACCTCTTAGAACGCTGCCCTATCTATTCGACTAATTGTTCGTACCGATTTCAGAGGCTAGGTTAAAGTAGGTAAAGTCGGACCGTCCTCCAGGGACCAGTTATAGGAAAAGAGGCTCTTAGCAAACCTTTTTTTTTTTTATCTGAACAGTTTTTTTTACTTAGTAATTGGCTTTAAGTCCAATAGGATACATTTACTTTTGGTGATGTCAACCAACTTCTTAGGTGAACTTTTGGAGGTTTCTTCTAGCGCTGTCATCGGTGCACCAAGATGTCTTGGTCTTGCTCGCGCAAGAGTCGGGTAGTTACAGATGAGGTGCTCTAGAGTTTCGATAGCCCCAGGCTCATTATTTTTCCAGCATTAAAGTTGATTGTTTCTAGCCTGACAGCATATGCTGCTGCCAGACAGTGGCCAGTAAGTAAGCCCATTAACAATCTGAGAGTCCTTTCGAGGTAGGTGCAGTAGTTAATGGCTGAGTTTTCAGTTACTCTTCTTTCAAATTGTTTAAGCCATCCTGCACGAATTGTTGTTCTGCCACCTTCTATCGACCAGTATTCAAGCCTTTCATCTTCTTTGAGTAGACCTCACTTAGCCACCCAGCACCGTCAGGAGTAGGCATAAAGGTTTCGGGCTCTTCTGTTATGCTTCCCCCAATCAGCTGAAGCTCGACTGTTGTTATCATTGCGGTCGATACAGCTACGATTAGATGCTTCTTGAATACTTTAGTTATTTACCGCAGCTGTCATTTGTGGCGCCTTCATGGGTCGAGCATTGCGGGTTGCTCCTTCCCGTGCTCGCTGGTGGTAGCAGTCACGCTTTCCATCGACGATGGGCTGACATCCCAGTCCGAGTTAAAGCCATAAGGTTGTCTACTAAAAAAGCGGTTCATGGTTGGTTATTTTTATTCAGATCTAACCGCCAGGCCCCTTCAGCCATGGCTCTGACCCGACTAGAAATGTCTGGGAAGACACTGGCCATCACTTTAGCTAGACACTGCGTTACCCGGGCCGGTAAGTGACAATACATTACCCGGTCGAGCTCATGGAGAGTTCGGGTTGAAGAATTTCTGTCAGCCGAAGCCGAACACTTGTTTGAGCAGAATTTCTATGTTAACCGAAGCAGCAAAAGGGACTGGACGTCACTAAGCGAGATCAACTGGGATTACTTGTTCTTACCCTAATACCCAATACTTGTCCGCGCTTGATGAGGCCATCCTGGATAAGGTTATACTGACAGGTTGGGACACTGCCGTTTCATTCGCTGGCATTCATTTCCGAATGGGCCGCTTGGTAATTGACTGCACAGACGAAAACTCGGCAGACTGGCTGGTAACTGTGGCGTCAAAGCTACAGACATGGAAGGGCGTACCCCTTGACAGTAGAATGGGGTATGATATCCCGTCACCCCATAACATCACACTCTACTGCCCGAGACGTGAGGACCGGTCAACCGATGACTTGTTGGTTATGCTGAGTAACCAGAAAAAGATCGAGACCGACGCTTGGAGGGTCATCTCAAGGAAGGAGGAGGAGCCCTGCTGATGCTTGGCATCGATGAGACGGCCAGAGAAGACATTGTGTCGAGAGGTCACCAGCTTTTCTTTCGGAAAAAGAAAGAAAGTGTCTGAGCAAAGTCTGAAAGTGTTCGTAAGAGATCGGTTTTGTTCGGACATTTTGAAAGACCGCACCCGAGGACGAGCATCTCCCTCCCACGGGAATGGCGAGCGGGTGCATTACCAATTCGTTGGAAAAGAAAGAATACACCAGTCCTTCAAACCAATCAGTTTAACATCGTTTTTATTGTTGGACTTAAAATGATACTATTCACAACTTGAGGAATGCTGGAATGGAAGGGGGGGTTAATACTGGATCCACAAGGTTGTCGGGCTTGCGGAAGTTTGAATTTAATTTATAGTTAGTCAACGCAAGTAAGAGGGCATGTTTTTAACTCATTGGTTCTTTTATGGGTAGTAGTCTGTGAAAATCCTTATTGAGACCTCTTAAGAAAGTATTCAGGGCTTTATCGCGGTAGATCTTCATAAGCGCTGCTTACTACAAGTAAGATTCCGTGGTGTTGCGGGGTTTCCCGATGCGAGCGCTGACTACAAAACTGTTGGAAAAAGAGCATTTTGCAATAAGTGTCCGCGTTAAGTGTCTTTACATATTTGTTGTGTGCCAGAAAGAGAATGGAAAACTTCGAACAAGACATTTATGTTCATCATCGCATGCACAGTGCGTTTAGTTTTATTATACATATGTCATGCAGAAAAACAAAAAACTACAAGCATTTTATTATTCATATGTACGTAGATATATCATATGTACGTAGATATTTTTATTCTGAATTAAGTTACGCTTCAGTGAATTCAGAGGTGCGCTTCTCATTTTAACTTACGTGCAGAGCGAAAAATTGCACATATTCAGGCCTGTTCCGGTTTTCACTTTCGGCAAGATTTTGCGAAAGTGAATTTCCCTCACTTGTTCCGGTTTTCACTTTCGGCAAGATTTTGCGAATTGAATTCACGTGACATTGAGCAAGTGAGCTTGAATTCGGAAGGGTTAAATCGATGATTTTGGCATGCTTAGCATAAAATTAAAGTGAAAATAAAATATTTTTAAAATAATTCAATGTTTAGGGAATATTACTACATTATTAGATAAATAAAAAATATTTTATTTGATTTTTAAATAATTTTTATTTCATCATACCCCAAAATCGACAAGACTCTAACCTAACATTTTTGTCGGATTTGCTCGACCTGTTCTGGTTTCCGCAAATATTTGTGAAAATGAATGGCAACTTTATTAGGGCTGCCCTTGTATATGAAGAAAGTAGTAAATACTTTGGTACATATTTTAAACCACAATTTAAGTGTTTTTATGTATTGCGTAAAATAAAGAATTAAATTTCTTGTTTTTTAAATGCAAGTTTGGACAAAACTGTTTGTAATTTAATGCAAAAAAGAACTGCTTATTTATGTAAACAAACACTGTGCAACAATTGACAACTCTGCAAAAAGACATTTCCAGCACTAAAATCAACCCTCGCTTTAAAAAATACAAAAGTTATAACGAAATTAGGTTTTACCTTTGAAAAATGTTTCGACTTATGATTAAATAAATATTTGATGAATAAATTACATAATTAATAATTATTTTAACAGGCGAAAATTCTTTTGACGCAAATGTCTGATTCGTTTAAAACATTTTCCAGCACTGTTCTGCAAAAAATTACTCAACACAATGTGGAAGGGAAATTCGGAGGGTAATTCGTAGGAAATGTAAAGGAATTTTAAGGGAAATTCGGTCAAATCTTGCGGATTGAAATTCGCAAAAAACAAGTGAAAACCGGAACAGGCCTGATACATTCAAAAAATACACTTTTGTCGAAAGTGTCTGAGCAAAGTCTGAAAGTGTTCGTAAGAGATCGGTTTTGTTCGGACATTTTGAAAGTGTTGACAGTTTTTTGCGAGCTCCGCTGCTGATAATATTTGATATATGTATGTATATTTCTGGCGCAACCTGTGTCCGCGTGACTTGGGTACTTTTTATGTTGTTGTTTTGGTTTGGCCGCTTATGTTGATGTTATTCTTTAGCAGCAATTTTGTTGTTTTGATTTGGTTGCTTATGTACTCGTGTTTTCTTGTTATGACGCTTTTGATTTTTTAAAATATATATATTAAGTCATTCTGCTTGTGTCATTTTTTTGGATACGTAGTACTTGGTGTCCTACTGGAGGTGAGGGCGTACCGTGTCGGACCTCGTACAATATAGTAGGGCTATCGAGGTACAATAAAAACAAATCGCAAATTCCGATGGCTTGTTGTATACTTTTTATTAAGTTTGGCGTTTCATTTTTCCCTTTCTAAATATAAAATTATTTTTATTATAAATAGAACATAAACTATTTTGGGAATTTAATAAGGGGCAGCGGTGATCGGTTTTCACAAATAAAACGCCGTGCGGGTTCTTGATTTTTTTTAACCCTGTGCCCATTGAAAATGGTAGAAAGAGGCGTGGCAGACCCCATAAAGAATATATTGCATATATTCTTGATCAGTATCAACAGTTGAGTCGATTCAGCGCTGTCCGTCTCTCTGTCCGTCTCCCCATTTTCCCGTGTGTTTCTTCAAATCTGGTATGTCAAGTTTATTTTTACATTTGGATCAGACTATATCATATGCTATTTCTTCTTGTTCTTTGAGATATCACAACTAATCTGACAGAATATGCATCTAGGGTGGTCTTAAACATCCTGACCAAATTTCGATAAAATTGGTTTAGTTGTTGTTTCTGGAGAAATCTTTACCAAACTCTTAGTTTGGAAATTTACTATTGTTTCATACATCCTGACCAAATTTGGTCGAATTCAGATTACCATATCATATAGGGAATGGTTGGGAATGATTGATCGAAAGCTAAAATTTATTATAAAAATTGTTGTTGTTCCTGGAAATATCTCAACCAAACCCGCAGATCTTAGAAATCTTGTACATCCTGACCGAATTTTTTTTAAATTGGTGTCCTACATCCAATAGATTCCTTTAAAACAATTGACCGAAAGTTAAGATTTAGTATGAAATTTTGGATGTTTCTAAAAGCATCTCAACTAAGCTAACTGATTGGGAATTTGACTGCAACAAAAAATTGCTAAAAATACACTTTTTGTATGAAAATGAGGAAAAATGGGAAATAGTAATTTTTTGCAGTTTTCAAAACAAAAAAAAAAATACTAGCGAAGAGATTTTTGAAAATTTTTTTTTTGCAGTTACTGTTAGAATTGTTTGAAAAATTTCTCTCAAAATATTTTTTTCAAAAAATCGAGGAAAAAAGTTGAAAAATATACTTTTTCTAAAACTCAAAATTTTCCATGGGTACTTAATGGGTTAAAGAAATTTTTGTATCATTCGAACGAAATTTAAGTGAATAAAAGATTTATATAGGAAACCCGCATCAAAACATCTTTATTATACGCAAATTCATTAAGGACGACATAGAGAAGACGGAAATCTGCACTCCATTTGGCTTAATAGAGTTTCTGTTTATGCCATTTGGTCTCAAGAATGCGACGCAAGCTTTGCAGCGTTTTCTTGACAAGATCTTTCGCGAAATCGACTACGAATTTTGCTTTGTTGATGATATCCTCATAATGTCTGATACGCCGGAACAACACAAGCAACACTTGGAAAATGTTATAAACATATTGCAGAAACATGGATTGGTCGTGAACAAACACAAATGTCGTTTTGCGAAATCAGAGGTGCAGTTTCCTGGTTATACGGTCAACAGTAAAGGCATAAAACCACCAGAGAACCGTATAAGCGCAATTTTTAAGTTTCCTCATCCGCAAACAATCTGCGAATTGCGTCGTTTTCTGGGAATTTTGAATTATTATGCAATGCTGGCTCATCCCAACCCTCATGCAGATCTCAGTTCGGTGTGCGACGCTTCTGATACGGCAATCGGAGCGGTTCAGGAGCAGCATTCTGATCTTGGTTGGCAGCCCCTTGGATTTTTTTCTCAAAAACTTACCAGCACCGAACGTAACTACAGCACCTACGATCGCGAGTTGTTGGCCATCTACGAGGCGATTAAACACTTTAAGCACATGATAGAAGCTAGAGCGTTTATCATCAAAAGTGGCCATAAGCCTTTAATATATGTATGCTTTTTCACAGCGACCTGAGAAGGCATCACCTCGACAACTGCGTCATCTCAATTTCATCTCCCAATTTCCGACCTCAATCATTCATGTGAGTGGAAACGATAATGTTGTTGCAGATGCGCTCTCGATGCTCAATGCCAGCCTCAGTAGACGCCAAACGCATCGAGGACTCTCAAGCATCAGGCACAGTCAAGAAACGGTCTACCATGTCAAAGCGCAAAAACACACAAGCACAATTCACCAATACCCGAAAAAAATACTGTACCGGATCATCGGTTCGAGGATGTGCACTTGGACATAGTAATCATGCCATTAGTAGAAGGTTACAGATATTGTTTAACAATGATCGACCATTTCTCTCGCTGGCCGAAAGCAGTTCGGGATAAGACTTCTGAAACTGTCTGCAGAGCTTTTTGGAGTTGCTGGATAGCACGCTTTGGCTGCCGAAGATAATAACAACTGACTAGGGTACGCAAGTTGAGTCTGCCCTCTTCAAGTCGCTTGCAAATGTAGTTGGAGGCGAACAAGTCCACACAACTCTATACCACCATACCAAACATGGTATGATTGAGAGCTGGCACAGATTATTAAAAGCTGCATTGATGTGCGGCCATGGTTAAAGTTTCTTCCAGCCGCTCCCCTGGGCCTTCGAAACTACATCAAGGAAGATCTACAAGTTTCAGCTGCTGAGATGCTCTACGGATGCACACTTCATCTGCCCAACGAATATTTCACAGACTTGGTCTCGCCTCCAAGACCCGCTGAATTTCGCACTAGTATGCAAACGCTGATGTCTACGCCTACAGCGCATCACAACAAACCGAAACTCTTCATGCACAAGCACATAAATGATTGTTCAAATGTGTTTGTGAGAACAGACTCCGTTAAGCAACCTTTGGAACCTCCATACACTGGACCATTCCAAGTTATCGACAAGTCTTCAAATGAATGAATGGCAAGGACTCATCGATATCAGTCGATAGACTGAAACCTTCATTCTTGGAACAGAATCATACCGTCAACAACCCGGACGATTCGCTACCAACAAAAGCCATTCGAGCTTATGAGAGACGTTCCCTCCTATCATAGATCCTTGACTTGTCTAAGAGGGGAGTACTGTGGCAGCCCTGCTTAACACCTATCGTTGAGTGGCAACTCTGATCGACGGTTTTAGGACGTTTTCTCAACGGCAGCCAACTTCACTTTATTCGAAGAAGCTCGACACACTTAAATTAAATTAAACAAAATGCACACAAAGACATTTAAACTTAATTAAATATTAATCTTAATCAATCCCCGCATTTGTTATTTCTGTCTGCATTAACCAATGCTCCAAAAAGCCTTACCTTTTCCCAAGAGTTTATCCATACCTCCATCACCTCGTTGAGTCACTAACACAGTCAATCTATGAATAACAATTTAAAAATGTATTGAATTCGGCAAATTTTGTTAATAAATACTCATACTTGCTTAAAAAAATGTGCCACAAGTTGAGATGGAAAAACAGCTATTCTTTAATACATTTTGTGTACTCAAACATTTGCGCCTCTACATCAGAAGTAGCATTTCACAGCGCTGATCTTTTTTTAAAAAAAAAAGGATTTAAAAAAAATTTGCTTTTTATCCTCCAAAGATAAAAATCGATTTACATCGATTTTATTAAAATCATTTATTATTGTACGACATACGTAGGATGATCGAGATTATTTTATAATGGAAAGAATAACAAATCAAATTCAAAATCTATCGACTATTTTATTGAAACGATAGTTTTTATTGAAACAGTAGTTTGGAGAAGTCAGCAATTGGATTTTAAATATTATTCATTTGTAGAGTCACACTATCAACTATAAATTCGTACAAGGTGGCGCAAAAGAAGTCACCCTATTGGAAGATGCTCTCATTTTTGCAAATGGCCGCCAATGTCAAATCTGTTTTGACATTTGTGGACTAGACAGATACAGAATACAAGTGAATAAGCCATGGAGCGATACACTCCCCAAGAACGCAGAATAATTGTAATAATGTAATAATAATAACCGCTTTATCTCTCGTTTTTGATATTTGCACTGGCCGGCAGATCACCCGAATTAACCATTCCAGACTTCTTTTTATGGGGTTTTTTTAAAGTCGCAGGTTCACGTCAACAAGCCGCAAACTCTTGAAGCCCTTAAGGAAAATATTCGCCAGGAATGCGAGAACCTGTCGCCCGAAGTTCTGGCAAAAGTGATGGAAAATGCCATAAAACGGGCGTATGGTCATGAGCTCTGGCAGCGAACACTTGGCCGATGTCATCTTCTCGCCTAAACCAATAAAATTCTTAAGGTTCGAATAAACATAATCAAAAAACAGAATCAAAATTTTTCATTTAGAAAAAAAATGAGAGCCAAACCACATCGGATGACTTCTTTTGCGCCACCCTGTAGAATTTCAATTTATCGACGTTATGTGTATAAGTTATTTACATTTACATGACTGACATATCAACGTATAGGCCAAACGGTTAAAGCTAGAAGGCTGAAATTTTCACACAACATAGCTGGGTCAATTCTATCGTGCAATAAGACGGCGTTTTGCGAAATTCGGGTGTAAGTGGGTCAAATTCGGGGTCAAAGTTCAGGTAATTGCTTAGTAAAGAAAACTTTTTGGTTTCTTAAGATATCCCAACCAAAATCACAGATTGTGTATTTGGAACTGCCTATTACAGTCTGACCAAATTTGGTCAAAATCGGATTACTATATCATATAGCTGCCATAGAAACGAACGGGTATAAAGTAACTATTGAGTTTGGTTGGGATATCTTAAGAAACAAAAAAGTTTTCTTACTATGAATTTCCCTGAGCTTTGACTCCGAATATCCCCGAATTCGCCATTGAAGGTTATATTCTGTTCAGCCTCATTTAAAAGTTCCGACCTGTCAACTGAAAAAGCCTTTGTCGATAAGCCAGCCACGATTCAAGACTTGGAAGCCATTATTCACGTAATTCGCGAAATTGTCCCATCCGAATTGACCGTTTACGGCGTAGCCACGGCCAGCATTTGAAAGAAATTATCTTTAAAAATTAAAAGTCATAGATAGTTCTTTCAGCCAATAATAAAGATTTCACCATCCAATTCCATATTTTGTGTTTAATTTGAAATTTATAAACAAACTTCCTAATGATATATATACATATAGATGGATTATTCTAAAATTTAACAAAAATAGTTTTCTCACACATTTTATAAATTTTTTGTATCTTATTTCTTAGTGCTACAAGGATATCCTTATAAATTAATGCACTAGTGACAAACACAAACAACATTGGGTAGATTTCCTGCCCTATGTACATAAGCTACGATGTAGCTACGAAATCTTTCTATTAGTAAGACATGTAAATGGTTTTAGTTGGAAATCCGGTTGGAAATTTTATTGAAATATTCAACCTCCAACCGGCAGTCGAAATAAAAAAATAACACATATTATAATTAAATAATTTAATTTAAACATAATATTCCATATTATTTTTGCTTAAGATCAACATAGCGTTGGCTGAACACAACGTTGCTTAGAGTTCATATTACTTTTTCCAGAACTCAGTAGACTTATTATTACCTCTCTGGCGAAGTCCATACGTTTGGTTTTGTTGACAGCTGTTTAAAAGGTTTCTTTCGGGCAGTACGTCTATTCAAGCCTTATTTCTTCAAAATGTTGAATGTGGTATCATCATGAAGGTTCTTGTTAAAATTTTTGCTTAATTTCCCTGGCAATTTTGAGAGGCTGTTTTGTTTGGTTAAATTGTAAGTGTCTTCAAAATGATTCGCTTCTCACGCTCAGTGAGCTTTGATGGCCTGCCAGATTGAGGTTTGGACTCACAGGAACCGGTTTAATTAAAATTTTCAAGAACTCTTTGCACAGAGGAGTGTTCTCTATCACATTTCTAGATCAAATTCTTTTGTTTTTTCCCCCATGATAAATGAAACTTGTGGTTTCAAATACATGTGGAAAAAATGATCAGTTGCAAGTAAACAGACTTTGGCTTACCGTTATCAATGCCAAAGAAGTAATTTAAAAGCTTTATCTTATATGATCAAAATTATTGCAATATGATTGCTGGGCAGCTTACAAAATGAAGAACAATTTTTAAGAAATTCTAAGTATACTCTTCCCAGCAAAATATTTAAAAGCGCGTGACAACAACAAAAATTAATATCACAATCAATTTAATTGTTCGCAATTGTATGCGCTATTTTACAATTAGGCTCATACCGGGTCCGTTCAATTAATACTGATAGAATGAAAAGAGTGTGAATTATAAAATAAAGGGCACCGACTCACATGTACCCAGCCGGGAATTCAGGCATGTGGTGAACGAATTCTATACGGCCGCTGTACAGAACGTTTCAGTTTTAAGTTGCACATCCCTGATTCTGCAATCTTTCATGAGCGCGCTCTGTAGTCAGAATCGATCGTCTTTAAGTGTGAAATCCCCGTAGCAAAGTCCGCTATGAGTTCGCTCGTTTGCTTGAGTTTTACATAGCGTTCTGCTGCAGAAAACGCTGGTTGCATTTTTTCTTTGTTTCTTTGTATATAAAAAACTCGATCAGCTACATTTTGTATGGGTTGCAACCCTTTTTGTGTGTATTTCTTGCAGTTTTTCTTATGCGTTTTAGTTAAGTGTCACAATTAAAACACAATTAATATATTACAGTATACAACATTCGGCAGTGCTACTGTTTTGTATACCCATAAAAACCTCTTTACGCGGTAAAAGTCTAGTGACGAAAACATTTCCATGCCCCAAAATTTCTGATATCCAATTTTGTGACGAAATATATTATATTTTTTATATACATATGTTAATTTATTATATATGCCAAAAAAAAATAAATATATATTCAAAGTAAAAAAAAAAATTGGCACTCCGCACTTTGCGCAAAAAGGTTCAGCTTCTTTGCACCTAAAAAATAACTTTTTGCGCAGTGCCGAATGCCAATTTTTTTTTTTACTTTGAATATATATTTATTTTTTTTTGGCATATATAATAAATTAACATATGTATATAAAAAATATAATATATTTCGTCACAAAATTGGATATCAGAAATTTTGGGGCATGGAAATGTTTTCGTCACTAGACTTTTACCGCGTAAAGAGGTTTTTTTGGGGGATATCAGAAATTTTTGCAATTGCCTCTGCTTTTGACAAAATTACTTTGTCAAAACGTATTAAAATAAAACAATTAAATAGCTATAAAAGAAACATACAATTAGAATGCGCTGCAGTAAGACTCGAATAGTTTAATTTATTTGAATAAATGAGATCCCGCATTCTTATTATGCCAAGCGCAAAATCTACCAGCACTCTCAAACTCTGGCTGCTATGACACTTTGTTGCTGCTGTCCTATTCCAATTCAAAGTTAAACGTATATATTCAGTTAATAGGATATATCTTCCAAACCAATCAACAAAAATTTATGCATGATAATCATCTACTAACAAATTAATTGCATTTAAAAATTTAAAAAAACAAAAAAAATTTTGTCCGTGCCAGAATTCGAACCCGGAACCCGAACTGAGAATTCATGCAAAAATCGAACGCTCTACACTTTGCGCCACTGGCGATCTTTAAGAACGACCGTCTAATTATAGATTTCATTGTTACTGGACTGTTAGTCAAATGTAATTGCTGCTGCCGTCCTATTCCAATTCAAAGTAAAATGTATATATTTAGTTAATAGGTTATATCTTCCAAACCAATCAACAAAAATTTATGCATGATAATCATCTACTAACAAATTAATTGCATTTAAAAATTTAAAAAAACAAAAAAAATTTTGTCCGTGCCAGAATTCGAACCCGGATCCCGAGCTGAGAATTCATGCAAAAATCGGACGCTCTACACTTTGCGCCACTGGCGATCTTTACGAACGACTGTCAAATTATAGATTTCATTGTTACTGGACTGTTAGTCAAATGTAATTGCTGCTGCCGTCCTATTCCAATTCAAAGTAAAATGTATATATTTAGTTAATTGGTTATATCTTCCAAACCAATCTACTACAATTTATGCATGATATATCAAAAAACGCGAAATTGTACAAACTATAACATATTGAAAATTAAAAAAAATCGTTAGCGGCGTTTTCTCAAAAACCGCCAAAATGTGGAGAAAAATACCTTATTTCACCTGTAGCTGTTTACCTATTTACCTAAAAAAAAACTTTGAAGGTATGCCTAAGAGCCCTTCAAAATACCTTTTCAACGATATATAGATCACATCTGTAGCTTCTATCGTTTGGATGCTATGGCGGTTTTAAGTTTGGCGGTTTTTAGCGATTTCCCGCTAAACTAGCGATTTTTCGAAAAAGTCGTAGAACAAACGTTTCTAGATTTTTTAGCAGGAACAAGTCCTCATTCAAACATTTAAGCTAAATTAACGATTTGATCCAAACAAACAAACAAACAAACAAACAAACAGACTGACTTTTCATCTCATTTTTGGAAGGCCACCAAAAATTTCAAAATTAATTATCTTTTGAACGAGTAGTCGGATTTTAATGAATGAGGTGTTATTCGACGCGTATTTTTGAGTAGAATATTACAAAATTAAAAAACAATTCAAAAAGGCTCCAACGGCCCCATTAGAACCAATAATTTAAATTTTTCCCCTCCCACTTACACCTGTTTATCTCACGAACCAGGTGAGTTTCCAAAAGTCTTAGTATGCACATTTGTAAGTTAAATTGATACCTTTCGATCGGTATATAACTTGACCTGATCGGACAGTCATAGCAAATTTTCCATTCTTCCTGTGTATATATGCTAGTCGCCTTCGCACCCTTCGTGCTGCTTTCGTCACTAGCGCGGACTGCCGTCCGCAGTGATTTATCTCACAATTACCTATTTTTTTAATGCTTAATTTAAAGAAAACATAAAGTGGTTCCATATATCTTTTTTTAAATACCTTTCTTCGAATTCTGACTAAAAAATGTGGCATCGCTTCCCCGACTTTGAAAATCTAAATTGGACTAGGTGGCAGCATCGGACGAAAGCGGACTTAGCGCTTGTTTATTCCGCACAAAATTATTGTGCGATTTGACCTGTGGCACAGCGAAATGAAATTCAAGTGAAATTCAAGTGAAAGCGATATCCGTGGCACCCCCGATTGTTTGTTTTTTCTTTCTTTTCAGTGTTCTTATATATCTAAATTAGTTTAAGTAATTGTAAGAATGTAAATCAATGTTTAAATAAAATTATTAATTAAAAATATGTATAAACATTTTATTTCTACTGCCGTGCAGATTTGCAGCTCTCTGGGGGTGGGGTAGTTCAATAAGAATTCCAACGCAGATTTCAGAAAAGTACGCAGCCGAATCCTAGTGAAGACCTCACTAAAACGTTCGACTTCGTAGCGGAGTCTGCCGCGCAGTTTTCTAAATTTCCTGCAGAGAATTTTGGCCACGCATGTATAAAAGCGAATGAGGGTTTTACACGAACTCGGCGCGCAGAACTGTGAGCGCGCTGTATGAACTCTGTACACTTTTCTGCGACAAATTTACTATTGGGAAGTCTATTGAGAATTGCAACTAGAATTTCCCAACAGAAGAAATACAAGTCTGGATAGTGGGCAGCAGAGACCTATGACGTGCTCTGTAAAACATAAAAGTTCGTATCGGAATCTGCCGTAGGGTTTTTATAAATTTAATACCGAATTTCTCGGCCACGTAAGTGTTAAAGCGAACTAAGCGTTTACATAAATTTGAATTGCAGACTTGCGAGCGCAATGCACTAAACGGGGTTATACATATTTCTGCTGTGGTATATTCCAATTTGGATCTTGACTGGCTCTAGTTAGAACTTGGCAAAATTCTTGTTGAAATATTTCTTCCCTCCCCTCAGAGGAACCGAGGAACAGAATTCTTGATCAGTATCAACAGCCGAGTCGATAAAGCCATGTCCGTCTGTGTCGAACGCGTCGAAATCAGACACTTCAAACTTAGATTCCAGACGCAGATCAAGTTTGTTTTAAAATTTGGATCGGACCACGATACCATGTTATAGGAACGATCAGTCGAAAATCAAGCTTTAGGAAGATTAAGATTTAGTATGAAAATTTTTGTTGCTTTGGAAATATTTATATCAACCATGCTCCCAGATTGGGACATTTCTATTTCTTATACATCCTGATCAAATTTGTTTCAATTCAGTTAATCATGATGAACAAGTAGTCGAAAATTTTTATGCAGCATCATCAAACCTTCGGAGTGCCTGGGCACAGGGTATCCGAGTGTCGAGTGTACTCGACTGTAGCCGCAGCCTTGTTGTTATTATTATGTTTAAACTTTATTTCATAAAGCTTTTTTAAGAACTTATTTTACAATTGATTGGCATCGTGCACTAAGCCAAAGGCTTTCGAAGTTGTGCTGATGGAGTTAGTGGGGTAAGCATGTGGTGAGCTTGCAAGCCTTAAGTTGATGCAGAGTTTTGGACTTTGAGTTGCAAGATTAACATTTTTGGTGGCTCCCATGATAGACGACGAATTTGTTTAAATGGTTCCAGTGGCGCGTCGTTTGTTTACGACTTGGAATTCGAGACTTGGAGTTTGAGAAAGGGGAAGAAATGATGATCGTGCATTTTCGTGGGAGTGAGTAAAGCGATGTTGTTAATGGTAAGGTCTACAGCCGGAAAAAATTCATTTAGTAGGGACTTTATTTTCGATTCGTTCATGATCTGAGTATCCAACCGCTTTGGCTTCAGCGTTACCCCTAAATTATGTGTATAATATAACAGCAACGCTTTAGAGGTGAATTCTCGTTTCATGATCTGAAATCCCTGCTGTTGAGTAGGCGTTCTGTTGAACAAAATCCTGATTGTTTTTTTTTTCTATGTTTCCTTTCTTTTTTATCTTTTGAAGGGTTGTCATAGGGTTTTGGCAGTCTACAAAATAAGTCGATCGATAAATTTATAAGTTTGAATTAAAATAACCTGCCGTGCAATTTTACCGGTCCCCAGGAGTTGAATATTTTAATAGGGATTTCAACCATATTTCAAACTAGAACCAATTTGATCCAAATCCTGATCAGTCATCTTACCTTCATTACGATCCCTTTTATTTTCATTTCGGGGATCCTAGCTCGATTTTTAATAAGCTACACAGCAAAAAAGTCAACCAAATTGTTTCCACCTTTGATATGTATACAAAGTTTGTCAACACGAAACCAAAGAATGAACATGAATTGTCAATTTGCGCAAAGTCAATTTACAGTCAACGCAATAATTGACCGAGTTGACGCCTGTTTACACTAGGATACACCAAGTTGACATTAAATTTGACTTGTTTGTCAGCTATTGTAAGTGCACCATTACTTTGTTAACAGGATATCAAAGTACATATACGTACTATAAATTTTGATATGATCGTTAAATATTCAAGATGGAAAACAGGAAAACTTAGAAAAGTATCGGTGTAAGTGTTGCCAGATTAGCTTATTTCAGACTAGATTTAGCATATTTGAGAATAGAATAGTTTATAAAATCTGCAAATAGCTTATAGCCAGAGCTCGCAAATAACAGTTGACCGTTTTTTTCTTTGCGATCTACTCACGAAAATAACCGAAAAAAACACACACACGCTTGCTCTTTGTCTGAGCAGAACAATTCGGTTTTTTTTTTTTTTTTCGGTTGAGTTATTTTTTTTGTTGTGCGTCGAATTTAAAAAATTGTTGCACTTTTTTATTTTGTTCACGGCCCATTTTTCACAAAACAAGTTTAATTGTTGAGAGATGATTGGTTATTGAAAGCAAGTCACAAACTAAAATAAATGAAAAGACTTTTATTTAATTTGCTCACTTCTAAATTGAAAGCTTACAACACGAGCCCTTTGCTTTTTAAAAATTGATTGTTGTTTGAGAATGACCGATTTGTTCAAAAAACTATGTGAACGGTTCATTTATGACACTTAAGGCAAAGAGTCAGTTATTAACAGTTATTTTTGAACAACAAAAAACGGTCGACTGTTATTTGCGAGCTCTGCTTATAGCACATTTTGAAGTACATATAGCATATTCTAGCAGTTAGTACATTCGCTCAACAAAATATTTCAAGCGAACGGTCCTTATCATCAAAGTTACTTAATGAACTAATAACAAGTATTAATTGTCTTAAGGGGAAAATTATTCCATCAGGTGTCCACATTGACATCTTTAGTGAGAATTTTATGCAAATTGCAGTTGATGATTTACAATTGGGATATGATGTTGAGCAAAAATTAAAGATTTCAAATTTCAACAACATGCATCTGAAATAAGAAAGATGTGTGTTAATTTTATAAAAGAAATAAAAAAGCAACTTCGGAAAAGGCACGATTAAGCTGCAATTGATTTGATTATAACATATATGTAATCTTCTGAATAAAAATCCATTTGAGTCCATTGCTCTTCATTCAAATGCTCTCATTGCCGTTGTCAAATGCGGAAGTGGAACACGTCTTTCCGCAACAAAATGCACTTAAAAACTTTAAGCTTTTAATCAAAATTATTTATTTTTTTATTATATAATATTTTTTAATTTTACAGATATGAATTGCGCAGACATGGAAAATATTACCACACCTACAACTTGATACAAAAATATGTTAAGTCTTATTAAACAAAACGATAAATATTATATTTAAGTGAGGAAGAAAATGATGAAGTTAATGTAACTAATCATCTTATTTAATTTAAATAAAAATCATGTTTTTATATGTTTTCTTGCATTCGGATAAAGCTTGCTTTTCAGCATATTATTTTATTTTTACCTTATTTTAGCCAATGTTTAAGCTTAGTACGCAAGCTAGATAAATTTTACGCGGCGTAAAGTGCTCAATATTTAGCTGTCGACCAGCGTAAGCCCAGTGTTGTCAGTGCAGCACGGAAAAATAACAAAAAGTTGAGTGGCAACTCTATGCGTCAACAGCGGTTTTTTTTAAATATGAACATGCAGAACTGATTTGGATAAATAGAGGAGAGAATAGGCAATGCAAAATGTAAATTAAAGTTAATAGAGAAGAAATATGCGATGGCACGCAAGCACAGCGGGTATTGGGTGCACTTATCGCTTTTTAACTTTTTACGTGGATTCTCCCTCTATATTAATGAAAAAATTCAAAGTCTTTGATTAATGTCTATAAAAACAATTTTAGTATTCGTTCTTGCTTATAATTAATTAATATTGTCGTCTTTATTGTCAACGTCGCTGTTTTCGTCAACGTTGCGGCCATTTTTTTGAATTTTTGGGAGTGAGCGAGAGAGATATACCCAGCGAAACTCTAAACAGTTTGATGTTTCGCCAGACCAGTCAGCTGCTTCAAACAGTGCTGCCCAGCCCCGTTCCTTTATCTGGGAGCTCTGTTTTTTTCTTGAGTCTGCGGACACACAAGCGGAGCTAAATGTCAAGTTCTTCTTCTTCAGCTTACGCCAGCGTTTTTTTTATATGGAGTTTGGGCTTACGCCAGGCCTTTTTTTGAGTTTGCGTACTATGCTTAACTAAGAATCTAGCTTATGCGGGCGACCAACACCTGGCGACACTGATAAGTGTGTAGACAAACCGGCTATCGATATGTGCATCAGTATTGTATAAAACCATCTATCGATATTCATAAAATCTCAACTGCGTGTCGTCTCTTTATTTATTGTCCTTTTTTTTGAGTCAAGTTAATTTATAATCAATTAATTTTACTAGGAACTATTTCATAGCTTTTATTTATAAATTACAATCGGAATTGCAGACAGATTGTAAATTATGTAAATATATTTATTGCATTTTTTTTTAATTTCAAATTGGGAAAATTTGGGTTTGTCAAATATAGCGGTATCTATCGTTCTTTTTTTAAAGTCGTCTAACAAACATTTCTGCACTTAAGCTTAGTACTCAAGCTAACTAAATTTTACGCGGCGTAAAGAGCTCAATATTTAGCTGTCGACGAGCGTAAGCCCAGTGTTGCCAATGCAACACGGAAAATAACAAAAAGTTGAGTGGTAACTCTATGCGTCAACGGCGGTTGATTTTAAATATGAACATGCAGAACTGATTTGGATAAAAGAGGAGAGAATAGGCAATGAAAAATGTAAATTAAAGTTAATAGAAGAGAAATATGCGATGGCACGCAAGCACAGCGGGTATTGGGTGCACCCATCGCTTTTAAACTTTTTACGTGGATTCTCCCTCTATATTAATGAAAAAATGCAAAGTCTTTGGTTTATATCTATAAAAACAATTTTAGTTTTCGTTCTTGATTATAATTCATTAATATTGTCGTCGTTATTGTCAATGTCGCTGTTTTTTGTCAACGTTGCGGCCATTTTTTTGAATTTATGTGAGTGAGCGAGATAGATATACCCAGCGAAACTCTAAACAGTTTAATGTTTCGCTGGGCCTGTCAGCTGTAACAGCTTTCTGTAACAGCTCTGTTAATTTATTTAGTTTGCGGACACCCGAGCGTAGCTAAATGTCAAGTTCTTCTTCTTCCCCTTACGCCAGCGTTTTTTTTATATGGAGTTTGGGTTTACGCCAGGCCTTTTTTTGAGTTTTAGTACTATGCTTTATGTTTGATAAGAAACAAGTCAGTTTCCAAACATCTGAGCTATCTATATGTTACACGTACATCTCCTTTTAAAACGAGCCACGTGAGCTTCCAAACGTCTTACTAAACACTTTGGTTGGCAAAAACGATACATTTCGATTGGGAAATAATTCGATCTGAGCAGACAGTCATAGACAATTTTCCATTCTTTCTGTATTTTTTGGAAGCGTGTATCCCCAAGCAATGCATCCTGATAGCTTATATTTTTATGACAAATATGACAAATTTTTATGACAATAAAAAATTAAAAAAAAAAATTAGTTTACAGTGCGGTTAAAACGTTCACGACATTCAAAAAAGGGTAAAAACAAGGTATGTCAGGCATTTGAAAATGAAAAATCGATTTTTCAACATTTGTTTTGTAGTAAATAGTAAAAACTTTATTTTGCGATGATCGTGGCAGGGACGAAAGCGCCATTGATTCTGCGTCGTTTGGCGCTTATTTCAAGATCGGTCCAGAAAAACTTGAGCAAACGTGTGAACATGTTTGCAAAACATTGTTATGAGAAAAACGCATTTAAAGTTTTAAACATAGTACGCAAACTCAAAAAAAGGCCTGGCGTAAACCCAAACTCCATATAAAAAAAACGCTGGCGTAAGGGGAAGAAGAAGAACTTGACATTTAGCTACGCTCGGGTGTCCGCAGACTCACGAAAATAACAGAGCTGTAACAGAAAGGAACGGGGATGGGTAGCACTGTTTGAAACAGCTGACTGGCCCAGCGAAACATCGAACTGTTTAGAGTTTCGCTGTGTATATCTATCTCGCTCACTCACATAAATTCAAAAAAATGGCTGGAACTTCGACGAAAAACAGCGACGTTGACAATAACGACGACAATATTAATGAATTATAAGCAAGAACGAAAACTAAAATTGTTTTTATAGACATAAACCAAACACTTTGCATATTTTCATTAAAATAGAGGGAGAATCCACGTAATAAGTTCAAAAGCGATGGGTGCACCCAATACCCGCTGTGCTTGCGTGCCATCGCATATTTCTCCTCTATTTACTTTAATTTGCATTTTTCAATGCCTATTCTCTCCTCTTTTATCCAAATCAGTTCTGCATGTTCAAATTTAAAATAAACCGCCGCTGACGCGTAGAGTTACCACTCAACTTTTGGTTATTTGTCCGTGTTGCATTGGCAACACTGGTCTTTACGCTCGTCGACAGCTAAATATTGAGCACTTTACGCCGTGTAAAATTTATCTAGCTTGCGTACTAAGCTTTAACTTCAATTGCGTTAACATTAACATAAACATTAGCATTAACATTAACTTTAACATTAACTTTAACATTAACATTAACATTAACATTAACATTAACATTAACATTAACATTTACATTAAAATTAACATTAACATTAACATTAACATTAGCATTAAAAATCCTTTTGGAAAAATTTTTTTCTATGCTCAAAATGCCGGATAAAAGAGATGCCGAAATTTTTTTTAAGATTGGAACTCTATCGCATTATGTTTCGGCATTTAAGGTATCGATAGTGATTTTTTAAAATAACAAAAAAGTATGTCGTACAAAAGCCTGACTTTCGACTTCCTATGGCAACTTTATGATAAAGAGGTCCGATCAAATTTGAAGTCTCCAGCTCTAACGCGTTCACAAAACCTGGATACAATATTCTGCCCGTTTTCAATGGGCACTGGGCATTCAAATTACTACATATGTACCGTTATTCCTTTTTTGTTTTTTGTTCTTCTTTGACACAACCGCTTGCTGCGTGTAGTTGCACAAATTGTATGCCGCTGTTGGCGGCAGCGTTCACTCGACCTACAATTCCTATCGACGTCAGAAGCCTTGTACTTGTAAGCTAGACAGAGAGGGAAGTAAGAAAAAAAAAACGAGCAGAAACAGCCTCTGCTGACGTCGCTTTAAAAGCGCCCGCACGACGAATAATTTTTGTCTACGTCGACAAGGAGGGGAACAAGAGAAACAAACAGAAATAGACAAAAAGCTTTTCTGCCTGCGTCGCCCGAGCATAGGCCGGTCGACGCTGGCAGAATTATTACAAAACTGACAACAAACAAAACAACAGAAACCTTAGAATTCCTTTACCTTGACATTGGTGAAGGAATTCTACTACTAGAGGGTGATGTGCTTACAAATATGTGTACATATGTACTTATATACATATAGTATGTACGAGTGTTGTTCACTGTCGAATTAAGCGTTATTAGCTTTTGAGCTTTTTTCAAATATTAGTATATAACATAACAAGTGCACTAATTCAAAGACTTAAGCGAAAAACAAGTTGTAAACAAAAGTCTAGTAAAGCTTTGGTCCGTTTACAAATGTCTATAAAAATGATTAAACATAGATCAGAATGACTAGAGATTCTCTGACGTTAAAGGAGGCAGACAAATATCGTCATAAATAAAGTACAACTAAAAATGTCTAAATCCGATATTTGTAAACACACATATTCCCCGTTTTTTTATTAATAGCAGCCATGAAGTGATACAGAATATATACATATGCATGTATGTATGTATGTATTGAAAGATATTTTTTTACCTTCGCTTCGCTTAATATGTATGTATGTACATTGTACATACATATGTACAATTATATATACATATAGATATATATACATTTAGATATATATATAACATACATGTATCTCAACAGTGACAAACTGAGCTACAAATTCTACAGCAAGTCGCACAGGCGAACGACAAACGCAATAGCCGAAAATCACGAGCATATATCTCATTGAAAACAAAAAAATGAATAAGCTAACGAACGAGGACAAGATACAAGATAATGGCCAGAGTTCGTATGATACGAATCGTATCACGTACGCAGACCCGAGTAGGATATAAAAGAGCAAAGTGACAGCTGTGAGAGTAAAGCTGCGCACACGAGAGAGCAGCATCCCGGTATTTGGTATTTCGTGACTTCTTCGGCTCCCGACGCGAGAACCATCGCTAGCTCATCAACGGTATTTGATGAAGCGCCTGCTCAGTTGCCAGCGATTAGTCGCCCCTTTAGCACGCGCTTTCGCTTCATATTTTGATTCGGATTCGTTCGGTATATTCTTCGGTGGGAGCTAAAATTTACGGCGAAATAATTTTGACTTTTCAATATCCGTCCATGCCATGCGCGATAAAATATCACAATTATTTTGCTTGCAAAAAAACGCATGTAAAAATAATTCAGCAGATAATAGAGGTGGGTGGGAGAATGTGTACGTGTATCGCCTAATTCATAAGGCAATTTTTTAGAGGAGAAGACTTCTAAAGTGTATATTCAATATGGACACATGTACGAATATGTACATGAGTATATCGAAAATAGCCACATCGTCCGTCAATCTATATACATACATACATACGTATAAAGTGGTTTAACAAGACACATTTTTAGTGCGAGTGCTAATATCGATACCGATTATATCGTTTTTTTTATGTTTGTTTCGTTCTTGGTCTGCTTTATTAATTAGTGTTTTTATTTTGTATTGTGATTTTTCATGTACACCGTTAAACGGTGTCGTGTAGGACATAATGTGCCAACAAAAGCCACGCGCAACGGGTCAATGTGTGCCAATGGGACTCTTGGGGCAGAAGGGCCCGAAGCGACAGAGACCGACTCATCAGGGACCGGGCGGATGCGGAAGTCGATGGAGAGGAATGGCTCAACGCAGAACGACACTGTTCACCTCGAGAGAAGGTAAGAACTGGTGATCAAAAATGCTCGCGTTAAATAAAAAAACTATAGCTTGTATACATATGTACATACATACATATGTACCTAGATATCGCTCTACTACTATAACCAACTACCATAAATACGAAAAAATCACTTTTGCAGAAACACATTGAAAATTTAAGTAAAGTTCTGATTTACGCCGAAATGTTAAAAACAAAACCCTAGATCAGTGGTCGGCACCAACACAGTCATATGTTTGCATTTCGTTAGTGTGCATTTTTGTTCGACTAACAGCGCAATAACAGCGACGTTAACAGAAGCAAATCGTAGCAGTGTGTCGTACGTGAGTGTACATGAGCGGCAGCGCAGTCGCCACGAAAATTTCCTATGAGATCGAGATAGGGCCGTGCCGATAGCTGCCCTAGATAGAGGCAATTTATAATGAGTTTTGCGAAAAAACATTTTTGGGGCTCTCTACTAGTTTTTGATTTTGAATTGAATTGAATTTATTTTGAAATTTCAATGCAAAATTAACTTATGCATTCAGGCCTGTTCCGGTTTCCACTTGTTTTTTGCGAATTTGAATTCGCAAAATTTGACCGAATTTCCTTTAATTTTAGGAGTGTTGGTAAACGTTCCATACAAATGACAACTTGCTTATAACAACAATGCAAAAGTTAATTTTGCATTAAACTTTCAAAATTCCATTAAAAAACTAGTGGGGACCCCCAAATAATTTTGTTTGCTAAAATTTATCATAAATCGTTATCTTTCTATATTTTTTGAAAATTGCTAAAAATTACTATTTTAACCCCTTTTCATACAAAAAAGTAATTTTTACCAATTTTCAAAAAGTCATAATAAATATTAGCAAAGAGAGTTTTGAAATACAGTCGAACTTCCCTAACTCGAATCACTATTATCCAAGAAAAATGTTCGAGTTAGGGAGACTTCGAGTTAGGGAAGTCTTTTTGTTCGGTTTAGTATACGCTATTGCCACTCAATTTAGTTCGAGTTAGAGAGAATTCGAATTAGAGAAGTTCGAGTTAGGGAAGTTCGACTGTATATTTGTTGTCATTGTTAGAACTGTTTAAAAAATTTGTTGTGCGTCAAAACATTTTTGGTTTATGCCCGATTAAAAAAGTTTTAAAAGTAGATCTTTACAAGAATTCTAAATTTTTAGTGGGTACTTAATGGGTTAAGGAAAGTTTTGTATCATTCAAACAGAATTTAAATGACCTTTCCATTTATGCCAAAATTTACATGAAGTAGGTTCAAATTATAAGTAGATTTAACTTTAAATGTCAAAATAAATATGCCGACCAGTGTATATGGACTGTCTTTAAAGCTTAGTACGCAAGCTAGATAAATTTTACGCGGCGTAAAGTGCTCAATATTTAGATGTCGACGAGCGTAAGCCCAGTGCTGCCAATGCAACACGGAAAAATAACAAAAAGTTGAGTGGTAACTCTATACGACAGCAGCGGTTTATTTTTTTTTTTCGTACTAAAACTTGAATTTCGACCAACCGTGACGGCTGTATGACTAAGTGGTCCGATCCAAATTTAAAGTCAAACTTGATCTGCGTCCAGTATACAGTTTTTGATCGACGCGTTTAATAAGATGGACAGAAGGATGGACGGACAAATAGACAGAATATATATAGACGGAATTATCAAGAATATATATACTTTATGGGGTCTGCTAAGCCTCCTTCTGCCTGTTACATACATTTTACAAATCTTGTATACCATTTATACTGGGTATCAAAATTATAATGCGGCTACAGCCGAGTGTAAGCACGTCGAGGGCTTGATGCCCTTTCTAAGTGTTCGTATGTCATCTATATAATTTAGTAAACCGAATTGAACCAAATTTGATAAGTATGTATAAGAAAATAGAAAATAACCAATCTGCGAGCCTGATTGTGATATCTCCAGAGACAACTTAATTTTTAACCGATCGTTGCAATGGCAGCTATACGATATAGAAGACCGATTTCAACCAAACTTGGTGAGGATGTTAAGGAACATCCTAAATGCAAATTCTGTCAGATTGGATTCGAGTTTTTCTTACCAAATCTTAATTTTCGACTAATTCTTCCTATGACAGCTATACGATATAGCAGACCGATTGTAACCAAATTTGGTCAGGATGTATAAGACCATTCTATATGCATATTCTGTCAGTTTGGTTCAGATATCTCAAATAAAAAAAAAATTTTAAACAAAGACATGATTTTCGACTGATCGTTACTATGGCAGCTATATGATATAGTGGTCCGATCCAAAATCTAAATCGAGCTTGATCTGCGTGCAAATAGACGAACCTACATACCAACTTTGAAGTCTCTAGCTCTTATAGCATTTTAAAATTTATTTGAGCCATACAAATCGATGCACCTTTCTATACATACATTGGTTTATATTCAGGCCTCATCCGGTTTTCACTTGTTTTTTGCGAATTTCAGTGCTGGAAAATGTTTTGAGTGAATCAGACATTTGCGTCAAAAGAATTTCCGCCTGTCAAAATGTGTAATTAATTTATCAAAAATTTATTTAATCATGAGTGGAAACATTTTTTAGAGGTAAAACCTACTTTTGCTATAAATTTTGTATTTTTGAAAGTGCGGGTTGATTTCTGTGTTGAGAAATGTCTTTTTGCAGAGTTGTCAATTGTTGCACAGTGTTTTTCTACAAAAATAATCAGCTTTTTTTTGCATTAAATAACAAACAGTTTTGTCCAAACTTGAATTAAAAAACACAAAAAATTGAGGTCATTATTTTACGCAATGCTTAAAAGCACTTTAATTGTAGTTTAAAATATATATTAAAATATTTACTACTTTCTTCACATACAAGGGCAGCCCTAATAAATTTCCCATTCATTTTCACAAATACTTGCGGAAATTAGAACAAGTCGAGCAAATCCGACAAAAATGTTAGGTTAGAGTCTTATCGATTTTGAGGCATGGTGAATTTTAAAATCAAATAAATGATTTTTCATTTATTCGATAATGTAGCATTATTCCTAAAACATTAAAGTATTTTATAAATAGTGACGAAAACATTTTCATGCCCCAAAATTTCTGATATCCAATTTTGTGACGAATTATGTATATTAAGTTTTACATATAAATTATTTTAAAGTAAAATTGGTCGGAACCGCTCTGATGGGGCAAGTGGTTTCAGTCTCTCAAACAATACACTCGCCAGAACCGAGAGGAGACTAATGAAACAAAACTTGGTGCACAAGACAGGGCAGATCAAACTGAGGTTTCATTCATCGAGCAGTCTCTCCATAAGCCATACTGATGAGTTGATGCATGTGCCCTACAAACTCATCGCCGCCAGCCTTGAACAATTCAGCCGATTAGCCTTCAGTACCTAGTGCTTTATTGTTCTTCAGTCGCTGGCTTACGACCTTGACTTCTGAACAACTTGGAAACGGTACGTTGACCTCATCATTATCGATTGGGGTTAGTGGATCATCTTCTACAAATTCAATACTCGGATCATTGCCAGCTAACAAAGTTGAGAGGTGATCCCTCCATAACCTCAGTATATTCTCCGAATTCTCTGCGATCAAGTCCAGTCATTAGCTCTACAGGCAAGTCCTCCACCCCTAAGAATTTGAGTCAGACGCTTAACCCGTTGTTAAAGGTCAGTTTAGACGAGCACTTTTTCACGGACACTTTTTGTCAAAAAGCTTTCCGTGTTGTGTGACCACACAAAATTTCAAAGCGTCGGTGAAAAACCGACGCTCACCGATGGAAATAGATCACGTTCTATTCCATAGGTGAGCTATAGTACTAGATCGGTCAAAAGTCCGCGGACTGACACATAGGCCACTCCACTAAAATTTTGAAATACATTTTTTTTGACTGACTAGTTCATTTCTAGGCTCCAGTGAAAATTTGAGCGCAATCGGAAGCTTCGCTATCGAGTTAGAAATATTATTGTTGTGCAACCTTTTGAGTTTTTTGAAAAATGGAAAAAGCTGAATTTCGTGTTTTGATTAAACACTGTTTTTTGATGGGAAAAAATACCGTAGAAGCAAAGACATGGCTTGATAAGCATTACGGGGTCTCTGCTCCAGGTAAATCAACCATTTGCGTTTGATATTCCAACTTTAAACGCGGTCGTACGAGCACCGAAGACTCGAAGCGTTCGGGAAGACCAAAAGAGGTGATTATCCCAGAGATCATCAGACAAGTCCGTCAAATCGTATTGACTGATCGAAGAGTCAAAGTGCGTGAGATTGCTGAGACTGTGGGCATATCGACTGGGTCAGCGGTTTCGATTTTGCATGACCATTTGCATATGAAAAAGCTCAATGTATAATGGGTGCCGCATTTCCTAGATATTGAACAAAGGGAAAAACGAGTGGCCGATTCCAAATCCTGTTTGGACATGTTTAACCGAAATCCAAGCGAATTTTTGCGTCGATATATCACCATGGATGAGACTTGGATTCATCACTACATTCCGGAAAAAAATTGTACTCCAATGAAGAAGTTTAATGGGAAACTGAAGCCTATTTTGAGGGACTTTCTTCAGACCACTACAAAAAAGGCATCGAAAGGCATCGTTGGACAAGGTGCATTAAGCTAGACGGAGACTATATTGAATAAATATATTGATTAATATAATATATATATACACATGAATATAAGTCCTAATTACAATTAATGCAACGTTATTAATTAAATTGTATCTCAATCTTCTATTTATAGGCTGGGCCTCTTCAGTGGGGTGGCTTTAATTGTTGGAACTATGATAGGTAAGTAATCCAGCCTATGGTATTTTTTCGCCTACAGGTCGCCCTATATATTATATTTTTATATGCTGTGCCTATTCAAATGGGCAAATATTACTAGTCTCTGAGATGTAGGGAGAAACAGAAAAATGGTTTTTCTAACAGTGTACCTGCTTTGAAGCACCTTTTCTATGTGTTTCATTTTCAACGATGCACAGCCATGGCAAAATTCTGTGTCAATTTGACAACGTTTATATGTAATAGGTAAAACAATAGTATCAAAAATCATAAATTAAGAAAAAAAAATGAAAAGAAAAAACTAGTGAACGGTGCTATAGTCGAGCATACTCCACTGTCGTAGATCCCGTACTTACTATAGAAATAGCAACCCCTGCTTAAAATTAACTAATGTATATAAATCGCTACAAATATTACATATTATGTACTAAATATTTTTATGATATATTTACATTGCAATAACTAAAAAATATTCATTAAAACACAGGTGCGGCTACAGCCGAGTGTACTCCAGGCACTCCTATAGCCTAATACGTATTTCCCCGCCATTAGGCAAGCCGAGGGTGTCCTTTCGATTTATTGTTCGTAGATAATCTATATGATTTAGTTAACCTAATTTAAGCAAATTTGATAAGTATGTATAAGACAATAGAAATTAATCAATCTGCGAGTCTGATTGTGATATCTCCAAAAACAACAAACATTTTCATACTCAATCTTTTGACCGATCGTTCCTATGGCAGCTATACGATATGCCAATACCGATTTTATCCTGACTTGATCAGAATGTTTAGGAACATCCTAAATGCATATTCTATCAGATTGGATGATTTCAAAAAACTTGGTCAGGATGTACAGAACCATCCCAAATGCTTATTCTGTTAGATTAGTTGAGATATCTCAAAACAGAAAAACTTTTTCGTACTAAAGCTTGATCTTCGACTGATCGTTCCTAAGGCAGCTATATGATATAGCAGACCGATTTCAACCAAACTTGATCAGGATGTATAGGACCATCCCAGATGCATTTGCTGTCAGAATGGTTCAGATACCTCGAAAAACCAAAAAGATTTTCGTACTAAAGTTTGATTTTCGACTGATCGTTTCTATGTCAGTTATATGATATAGCAGACCGATTTCCACCAAATTTAGTCAAGATGTATAGGACTATCCTATATACCAAAATACCAAGTTTAGTGCCCTTATTTTTAAAAAATTGTCCTTATAATTAAGATATGAACATTTTATTGCTATTTTATGGGCGTTAAAGGAGGCGTGGCCAAAATCTAAAACAAAATTGATCTGCTTGCAATATAGACAAACCTACATACCAACTTTGGAGTCTCTAGCTCTTATATAGTAGTCTCTGAGATCTATGCGCTCTTACAGGCGGACAGACGGACATGGCTATATCGAGTCGGATGTTGATGCTGATCAAGAATATACACGCAACCTTCTGCCTGTTTTTGTGACAAAGTTTATAAGCACCTGTACTTTTTTTTCAGTACGGGGTCTAAAAACTAGAGAAAACTAGTCCTCGACACCTTGATGATTTGATGCCCTTGCAGAACCCTGCGAGTTTGGTTGAGATATCTTCCGAAACAAAAGCTTTTCAAACTATACAGTCAACACCAAAAGCAGATTCTGGGGATTGGTTAAAATAAATTAAAAAAAAAATAGTAACAATATAATTGATTCATACTAACGGATAGTTTACAACTATGCTTATGACACCTATATTATGACAGCTATACTATGATTCGATGCGACCGGTTCCGACATGTGTACTGCCTGCATCAAGGTATCTTCCGAAACTAAACACATTTTCATTCTTAACCTTAATTTTCGATTAATCGTTATTATACGTGTATATGATATTGTGCACAAATTATCCAAAAGGGATACAAGAGTTATTAGATTCGATGAAATTGCAATTTCGTCTTTTTGAACACCTTTATCTCCGAGATTATAAGAGTTATATCAACCAAATAAGGTGACAATACTGCTAGGAGGTTGACGCATATCATAATCATAAATTAACACTGCTGGAGTGGGATGACAGCAGAGGCTGTAAAATAAGAAAAGTCAATTCGACGCTTTTCATGAAAACCCCTACAAACTGAAAGTTATTTAGTTTGAAATTTCAAAAGTAGTGTGTGAGTTTCGGAATATTTTGAAGTTTATGTTAAGTCAATGACCTATGCACGTTATATCCACAATTTAATTTCTTGATCATTGCCGGCCGTTCTACTCCGCCCTAATTATTTTCACCTATATTGCATCCTTACATTGTATATTTAAGAAAGTTCTGATTTTTATAAATACTTCTAGGGTCTGGAATATTCGTGTCACCCTCCGGTTTACTGGTTCGCACCGGTTCCGTTGGAGTTAGCTTCATAATCTGGCTTGCCTGTGGACTGCTTTCACTATTGGGTAAGTACAACAGACTTATGTGTTTTGCCTCTCACGACATTGCGCATTTATTGATTAATAACCAATTTTAACCAATCCAACCAATTAACCGGTCATTTAACCATTTTTTTTTTTAGCAACTATCGTTTCGTAAAACACCCGCCATATTTAAGGCATACTCAATGAGTATTACTCATCCCAATTTCACTTTAATGTAATTCATTACTTAAAAAAACATCTTCTCGAGCTGAAAATCTAGTGACGAAAGCATTAAATGCTTAGCATTTTGAAGACCCAAAATTTCAGATTTCAAGTTTTGTGGCGAAAGATATTAAATTTAATGTATGAATAGGCGACGAGATGCCCGTTACTCATATAAGATGTACCTCAAAGATGGCCAAAAGTATTTTGGCACCCTTTAAAGTTTGGTATCAATGGAATATGGCATCTTTTGAATTTCTTTCGAATGATGCAATACTTTCCTTAACCCATTAGGAACCCATTGAAATTTTTGAATATTTGTAAACGTCAACTTTTTCAACTTTTTTCCTCGATTTTTTAAAACAAATGTTTCGATACAAAGTTTCTTTAAACAATTGCCTTTTGCAAGGTGGGAAAAATTGTTCTCTATCTGTTTTGTACATCAAAAGCGACTCGTGAAAAGCTCATATATAAAACTCTTTGTCCTGACTGAGAATCATTGTGTAGGCCATACGGGTAAACCTGACAATTTTATCGTGAAAGTGGCTCAAATTCGGGGTCGAAGTTCAGGAAATTGCTTGATATGAAAAACTTTTTTGTGTATATTAGTATTATATGAATTTGTTACTCAGTACAATCTTAATAAATCTGACAATTAAAGACCAGACAATGGAATTAACCGATTGTGTACAAGTTTCATCTTCCGTGGTCATACGGTTTTGGGCTCAGCAACGTTCAGTCAGTCAAAACGAACAATTTTATTTAAATAGATTTTTGAAATAAAAAATGTTTTGTCATTCGGCACTGCGCAAAAAAATTGGAACATTTTTTTGGAATGTGCCGAATTCCAAACTTTGATTTAAGGATAATTCATGTATAAAGTTGAATATCGTTCGTCACAAAATGAGATATCAGAAAATTTGGGACATCGAAATGTTTTCGACACTAGATTGTTATCTAGTAAATTGGTTTTTTTTTAGAAGAAATCCGAAATTTTTGTAATTTCCTACGCTTTATAGTGTTCAGTATTTGTAGAAATATCCTTCAGTACCAAAAAATAATAATAACAGATTTGTATCATATATCAAAAAACACGGAATTTTATTGACTAAAACATATTGAAGTTTAAAAGTGTTCATAAGGGGTTTTTATTTCATAAATCGCTAAAATGTGAGATAAAATATCTTTCTTCGCCTGTAGCCTTTGATCTTTGTACTTTAGATAAATAGTTGAAAGGTTTGCTTAAAAGGTATTAAAAATACTTTTCCAACGATAAAACATATCTGTACCTTCTGTCGTTTAGAGGAAACTGTGGAAGTGTCAATTTGAAAGGACTTTTATCGAGTTCCCGCTAAGCTAGCGGGTTTTTTTTAAGATCTTAGAACGAAAATCTATAAATTTATGATAGAAAATAAGTCCACATCCCAACTTCAAAGTTATCTCAACGCTTTGATACACACAAATAAGCAAGGGGACTGACTTTTAATTTCGTTTTGGAATGGCCACTAAAAATTTTAAATAAATGACGATCATTCGACGCGTATTTTAGAGTAGAGTTTTTTGAGTATTTTGGACAATTACAAACTAAAAAAGTCTGCTGCAATCATTTAAATTATGCCCCATCCACTTACACCCCCTAATCTCATGAACCTGGTGAGCTACTAAAAGTTTCAGCATGCGCATCTGTTTGGTAATGATATGCATTTCGATCGGTATATAACTCAATCTGATTATATTTTATATTATATTGCTAGTCGCCTTTCGCACCCTTCGTGATGCTTTCGTCACTAGAGTGGACTGCCGTTCACTGTGGTATAGAGGCTGGCACTGGTATTGATACTGTCGCGTGTGCTCTTCTGCAGATTTTCCTACTTGTTCATAAGATTGTAGAATTTCAATCAGCAGGTTTACATTCATTCGAAACTTTGGATTCACCTTTAACTATATCGATTTACGTATGTTTGTTTTAGGCGCTCTGGCATATGCTGAACTTGGGACAATGAATACCTCGTCTGGAGCGGAATGGGCATACTTTATGGACGCCTATGGACCAGCACCGGCATTTCTTTTCTCATGGGTATCGACATTGGTGTTGAAGCCATCTCAAATGGCTATAATTTGCTTATCATTTGCACAGTACGCCGTTGAAGCCTTTGTCT
The DNA here is from genome assembly GCA_037043435.1 of Drosophila suboccidentalis. NCBI lineage: Eukaryota > Metazoa > Arthropoda > Insecta > Diptera > Drosophilidae > Drosophila > Drosophila suboccidentalis. The sequence continues at coordinate 65,802 of JBAMBK010002371.1, forward strand.
CGGAATGCGATCCGCCCAGGGGTGTTGTTAAGATGGTTGCTTTAGTAGCCATTGGTAAGCTATAGCCTTAGTAAATTGCAGTCGAACATTTAAATTATTGTACGTTTTTTTTCTCCGCGTACCAGTGATGATTCTGTTCGTCAATTGCTACAGCGTTAATTTAGGTATGGCGGTGCAGAATATATTCACAGCGGCTAAACTGGTGGCAGTGGTAATTGTAATTTGTGGCGGCGCTTGGAAGCTGTTTCAGGGCAACACGCAGCACCTGTCGAATGCATTTAATGGGCCGATGCCAAATATTGGCGCTATTGCGACCGCATTTTATACAGGCCTTTGGGCCTACGATGGTTGGAACAACCTTAACTATGTTACAGAGGAGATTAAGAATCCCAGCAAGAATTTGCCGCGATCGATTATGATTGGCATACCGCTGGTTACTCTGTGCTATGCTCTGATCAACATCTCGTACCTGGCTGCCATGTCGGAGCAAGAAATGATAGAATCTGAGGCGGTCGCTGTAACGTTTGGCAATCGTATTCTAGGTGCCCTTGCCTGGCTAATGCCACTAAGTGTCACTGTCAGCACATTTGGAAGTGCTAATGGCACTCTTTTTGCTGCAGGCCGGTAAGTCATTTGTTCATTCAAATTAAAACTAATTTTGGTTAAACCTCTTTTATATTGTAGTCTTTGTTTTGCGGCCAGTCGAGAGGGACATCTGCTGGACATTTTGTCATACGTTCATGTCCGTCGTTTGACTCCGGCGCCTGGCCTCATATTCCACGTAAGTTTAATCAAATCAAATGAGATATAAATAAACTATTTTACCCTTTGTTAATCCGATTCCCTGCGCATTAAAAACAGAAGTTATTCAAGAAAGTTATGGCAAAATGAGATGTAAACAAAGTGCAATTGAATCTCAATTGCATTGTTTTCGATGTGTCCAATCCCCACGTTTCGAGTTTTTATACTCTGGAGGTATATTAAGTTTGTTCAAAAAAAAGTAACAGGCAGAAAGAAGCATCTCCAACCCCATAAAGTGTATATATTCTTGATCAGCATCAACAGCCGAGTCGATATAGGTCCGTATAAGCGAAAGGCTCTCAGAGATGGTAAGAGCTAGAACCACCAAATTTGGAATGAAGACTCCCTATTATTTCAGGCAGGACATGTTTATGTTAAAATTTTGCAGTGGGGGGCATAATTCATAAAAACTGAGAGCACCTTTAACAGTATGGCAACCCTTTTTTATTTATTGTTTGTTTGTTGTCATTACAACATATAACACAAATATCATAGTTTCTGATTACCCTAATTATTATCCTACAGTCGAGTACTTTCGACTGTTGCCGCAACTCCGCGCGAGCAAAACGAGCAGGGGCAGAGCTCCTTGTTTGATGTCAATTGACACCTAGCAGAACGAATTCTGCTGCAATCTCTCGAATTTAGTAACTTTTAAATCTTAGCTGAGTACTAAATACATTTACTGTTTCTCTCGTTACAGTCATTAATTGCTTCGGCAATGGTGTTGCATGGCACAATTGATTCGTTAATTGACTTCTTCAGCTTCACTGCATGGATATTCTATGGTGGCGCCATGTTGGCGCTTATCGTGATGCGCTACACCAAACCCAACTATCCACGGCCATACAAGGTGCCAATTATCATTCCTGTTGTGGTCTTGGTCATATCTGTGTACCTCGTTGCAGCGCCTATCTTCGAAACGCCTCGCATTGAATATTTGTATGCACTGCTATTCATCTTTGCAGGCCTCATATTTTACGTACCCTTTGTCAAACTGGGCATGACACCGCGCTTTATGAGTAAGTCCTTACAGAATTTCACAATAGTCCTCATATCTATTTTTAATTTTATTCTGTTCTTTTTTTTTTGTAATTTTAGACAAGGTGACACTATTCTTTCAGTTGCTGCTGGAGGTTGTGCCAACATCATCGATGGCCATGTTCGAATAATAATGTTCATGGGCTTAAATCAACAAAACCATAAAATAAATGCTTTAGTCGAAAAACATGAATATGTTGTTAGTTTTGTATAATATATGTACAAATGTATCTAGCAAAACAAAACCAAGCAACGAAAACATTGGCCACGTTCACCAAGAAACTTGCTCCCTGATCAGGAATAACAAAAATGCTACTTCCTGCTGGATATTTTCCCGTCAACGCCTACTTCATATAAATCAACAACTGAAATGTAGCAGAATCATAGCATTTACTTTTTATGATACTTGCTCAGGTATCATGATACATTAAATGTCAAATTTGTCAAATAGAACGGAGCAATCATACAACTTATCAAGGAGCAAATCATTCTGGCGAACGTGCCCATTTACACATATTGGTAGTGAGAAAAATGTTGTGTACTTGTATGTATTGATATGTTTATACCAGGGGTTAAAGCCGTAACCGAAGCCGTAACCGAAGCCGTAACTTTTACCGGTAACTACCGACTAAAATTGGTAACCGTAACTTAACCCCTTATCGAAACAAATTATTTTTACTGTACCGAAACACAAAAACCGAAATTTTTTAAGCCGAAATAACCGTTAAGTAAACGAATCAAGAATAACGATTAGTTTTGGTTAAAGAATAATCATCGTTTCTCAAACTACATTTGATTTTGATTTTAAATATTTATCTCAATTAATTATTATGATCTTAACCATTTTAAACAAATTTTATTTTGCTAACAGAAATCATACCGAAAGAAACGGTAACCGTTTCGAAACTGAAACACAAAAGTTTTGCGTTACCGATAACTGAAATAAATACATAACTAAAACCGTAACTGAAACCAATTTTCGTTTCGGCTTGATACCCTGCTTTAAACATATTTCTATCGTTGATTGGCGACTATTTCAAATAGTTAATGCTAACGTAATTAAGATCGAATTTTCGGTCCGTGACCTGGATACATTTACAATATTGTTCGTACTTAAATTACCTATGTATGTATATTTCTGCAAGCCTTGGATAAGCTTACGCAATGAAAATAAATTACTTTCCAAAAAAAAAAAAAATAAATAATTATAGTTAATTTGGAATATTAAGTGATATTTTTATATCCTGTGCGGGTACCTTAAGATTATGCAAACGAGAATAGACAGTCGAAGGCGAATTACGCAATTTTAGAGAGCAACATGTATTTTTACTCGTGCAGAAATTCCACCATTCCGTTCAACCATCTCTTTTGGATCTTCGTGTCCCACTAGTTATAGGAACTAATAAAATTTGCAATTAACTATGAAAATGTTTTCATCTATATACTCTTTGTCTGACTGACTCACTGACTGACACATCAACGTGTAGGCCAAACGGCTAAGCGTAGAAAGATGCCATTTTTACATCCTGACCAAATTTGGTCAAAGTCGGATTACTATATCATATAGCTGCAATCGGAATAGGAACAATCGGATGAAAAAACCCGTAGGAATCAAAAACTCTGTTGTTGTATGAGATATCCTAACAAAACTCACAGATTTACTCTTGCTAAATTTTGACTCTTTCGCCAAATTTGACACTAAATCTTATTTTGGCAGCGGAAGTTAAATATTTCCGTTTTTTTTCCAAAAAAATGTTATATTATCAGGTGTGCTACAGAAATCTCTTCAACTTGAGTTTCACGTCAATTTAATTTCTCCGTGCCACAGTCAATTCATCTGAAAATTTGTATGTGAAACGAAATCATCACTCAATCCACTGGCGTCCGATGCCATGAGAATAATGTCACATTTTTTGTCTGAATTTTAGAATTTAGAGTTGTCGAGTAACTTTTATTGTTTGCCGCGCCAAATTTTTTAAGCGATGCAATATCAATTATTATATAAATAAATTAAATAATATTAGGTAAAGAAGATTGTTGCTAGACGAGGATCAGTTTAATGACGATTTCTTAGAGCATGAACGACCACTTCTTTTTATATAACTAAATGGTATTTATTTCCAAAATTATCTATAAATTATGATGTGAACAATCGCGCGAGGCGCTTAAAAAACTTCGTGTTTTCTCCTCGAGTTATTTTTGTCTAGTGACGGGATAATCGATATATCGATGAGTTATTACATTTCATTCTTACATTTCTATAACATTTCATGTTAATCGATTTCATTTATGTTAAGTAACATTCGTGTTAATAACATTCAAATTAAAATTAAAAATATTCATTTTGGCGGCAACATTCCCCCCTTCGTAAATAACTCTATGGTTGTTTACCAAAACTTAAGCCGACATCCAATACCGCAATTTTTGTCGCTGGTCTTTCCATGATACCTTTTGCAGTTTGAATTGTAGCTCGTCTGACTTGGCCGTCCTTCGCAATGATCGTTTCAATGACACGACCTTTAAGCCACAAGTTCCTTGGAAGATTCTCGTCCACGATGATGACGACGCTCCCGACGGATATTGGCTTACATTTCTCGAACCATTTTACACGCCTGGTGAGCATCGGCGTGTATTCTCTCACCCAACGTTGCCAAAACCGATCTGCGAAAAGTTGAGTTTGATGCCATCGCTGTCTTGTATCCAAATGTTCGTTGCAAATAGGCTTGTAGCCGTCAGCAGATCCCAATAACAAGTGATTTGGCGTAAGTGCGATGTCGTCTGCAGACTCGAGGCTTACAAAAGTCAGTGGGCGTGAATTGATTATATATTCTGCTTCCATCAGCGCGCTGCGAAGACTCTCGTCGTTGAATGAGTATGTCGGGCATATGCTCTTCAACACTGTTTTAGTGCTGCGAACAAGACGTTCCCATGCGCCGCCCATATGCGGTGCTCCTGGTGGGTTAAAGCGCCATATGATGCGATCATACTTGACCATGATCTCGTCGTAATCCAACTTAACGAGTTCCTCTCTTACAGCTTTTTCCGATGCTCGAAAATTCGTTCCATTATCAGAATAAAATTCCGCTGGCATGCCACGTCGCGCCATGAAATTCCGGATGCACATGATGCAGGAGCTAGTATCCAGACTGTATGCTATTTCAATGTGCACTGCCCTGAGTGTTAAGCACGTGAATAGCACTCCCCATCTTTTCTCCTTGTGCCTGCCAACGTTTACCAATATGGGCCCGAAATAGTCCAAGCCAGTATATGTGAAGGGCTTGGAGTAGCTGGCCAGCCTTGCTGCCGGTATCGGTGCCATCTGTGGTGGATCGGGAACGGCGTGCATAACCTTGCACTTTTGACAGGCTTGTCGAACCGATCTGAACAGAATGCGTAAGCGAGGGATGTGATACGCACTCTTTATGTTGTTAATGGCTGTCTCATGGTTCAAATGATGCTGCTTTTCGTGGTGTGATTTGACGAGTAGGAACGTTATGTGATTCTCTCTCGGCAAAACTACTGCATCCTCCATGCTGTTGATAGTATTCAATCGCCCATGTATGCGAAGAATACCATTGACATCAATGTATACGTTAAGCCCGAAAAGTCTGCTTTGCTTGCTGAGTGCGTTGCCTGCTGCCAATGACTGGATCTCGGACGAATACACAGATGCTTGTGCCTGTTGGTAGAGTATGGATTTTGCTCTACTGACCATTTCCGGTGTGACGATTCGAGGCTTGATCTTGCAGTTTACTTTTGCCTTCAAACGTTCCAGGTATAACAGAAATGTCGCGACTGCCCTGTACAGACGGCGCCATTCTGAAAAATAATCGGCATCAATGTGTATGCTCGGTACCTTTCGTGTTGCAAAAACATGTTTTCGCATTTCCGATGTATCCATATCCTGTGAATCGCATTCGAAGTTCGTCCACTCAGCATCGGGTAACTGCAAGAAATCTGGCCCATGTAACCAATTTTCCATTTTTATGGTACTGTTGACTTTGGTTGCTGCATCAGCAACATTCAGTTTTGTTGGTATCCATTGCCACTGTGATACGTCGGAGTCTTCGAGAATTTCTCCAACGCGATGCATGACGAATTGCTGAAACTTCCTCGGGTCCATTTTCAGCCATTGTAGAACCGTCTTCGAGTCAGACCAGTATGTAATCTTGTCGATTTTCAGCCCGCGTGCGTTGCAGACCTTTTTTGCCAGACGTATACCGACAACAGCAGCTTGAAGTTCCATACGTGGGATGGAAACAGGCTTCAGGGGTGCCACTTTGCTTTTTGCTGCCACAAGCAGACAATCGACGGAGTCATCAAGGCAAGTGCGTATGTAGCATGTTGCAGAATAAGCATATTCGCTGGCATCAACGAATGTATGCAGCTCGACGCGTGTTGCCTTCGCCAGATTGTGTGAATAGCATCTTGGAATTTCAGTTGCTTGAACTTGCGGCAGCAAGCTCTTCCACTGTTGCCATTCGTCGAGAAGAGACTCCGGTAATTCCTGATCCCATCCAATGTCTTCTCTCCAAACACGCTGGAGCAAGATTTTTAGACCGACTGTGTAACAAGACACCAGTCCAAGTGGGTCAAAGATCGACATGAGGACCTGTAAGACCTCTCGTTTGGTTGGGATGGAATCTTCTGCCAATACGTCTCGACGAAGCCGTGCAAATCTGAGGATGTACTTAAAGGAATCAGTACTAGGCTCCCAATACATACCCAAAACCTTCTCCGTCTCTCCGAACTGGACTGGACTTTGTGTGGCTGTGTTGATGTCTTTGAGCTGCTTGAGCACACTCGCAGAATTTGAAGCCCAGTTGCGTATCTCGAAGCCACCTTCCTGATGAATCAGCCGAACTTTACTTGCCACCTCGATGGCCTCGTCTTCGCTGTTCGTGCTGTCGATGTAGTCATCTACATAATGGGCTTCTTTGATGGCTTCATAAGCCCTTGGATACTGCTTGCTGTAGGATTCGGCGTTCTTGTTGCGAACGTAGTGTGCTATGCATGGCGCGCAGCTGATGCCGAAGGTCATCGCGCGCATCACGTATGCCTTTAGCTGGTCACTGTTTTTGTCGAACCACAAAAAACGTTGAGCGTGCATATCTTCAGTCCGTATGTTTATCCGATGAAACATTTCTGCAATATCGCCGCAGACAGCTACTGTGCCAACTCTGAATGCGAGTAGAACCTCCACCAATGGATTTAAGAGATCTGGCCCAGTTAACATAAAGTCATTCAGAGATGCGCCATGGGACTTTGCTGCTGCATCCCAAACTAATCTTATTTTGCTTGGCTTGTTGGGATTCAGCGTAATGAATATGGGCAAATACCATACTCGTCCGTTTGTAGCATTTATTTCCGCTTCAGTGAGTTGGACTGCGTACCCTTTCTGAAGCAAGTTTTGAATTTGAGCCTCAATTTTGTCATACAATTCGGGCTCCTTCATGATTTTTCTCTTCAAGCAATTGGTGCGTTTGACTGCAGTAGAGTAGCTTTCGGGTAGTGCGGTGTCTGTATTACGCCACAGTAGACCAACTTCAAATTGGCCGTTCACCTTTACGCACGTGTTATTGAGAATCTCGAAAGCTTTCTTGTCATCGCTAGATTGTAGTTGTTTTGGCTCAACTACATCGAATCCAAAGCTTTGTTTCACATCGTCGTGCAGCTCCTGCCAGTTACATTCACAATGATGCATCGTGACGAAGCTTGTACTTGACCCAGTACCTTGCACACTCCAACCAAGCAAACATTTAGAAGCGATTGGATCACTAAATCTGCCTTCTCGAATCTTCCGTGGAACGGCGATGCTCCAATTGTCCATACCAATCAGGAGTGTTGGTAAGACGTTGCTGTACGATGGCAATGGTAAATGCTTTAGATGGGAATATCTCTCCCCCAATACCTTTGCGTTGACAGTTTGCTTCGGGAGGGCAATGTTTCGAACAGTGTGTACATTGTTTAGCCAGTACCGTTTGCTCGAGCTACAGGCTGATATCTGCATGGACGCACGTACGGACGCTGCTTCATTGCGAGTTGTCTCGCTGGTCCATTGCAAGCATAATGGCATTGGTTGACCTTTAATGCCCAGCATATCGAACGTTGCCTCATCGATGAGAGTGACTGACGATCCTTCGTCCAGGAACGCATATGTCCGAATTGTCTTGCCCGCTGCGTGAAGATTTACTGGTACAATGCGAAAATAATGATCAGCTGTGCCATCGGTCTGATGCGTGCTCACAATTGCCTGATTGCTGCCAGTATTCGGAGTAACCGTATCCAATCCGTGAAGCAATGGATGATGCCTCTTTGTGCAGCCATCCAATTCACATGGTTTCCTGACGAAACATGCCTGACGATGATTTTTTAAACATCGAAAGCAAACCCTTTTGGCTTTCACGATCTCCCATCTATCTTTTACAGTTGAACGTTGGAAGACATCACACTGAGCGACGAAATGTTCCGTTGATGCACATGCAATACAACTTGACGGATGCTTCTTATGTTGTTGCGGAACCAATGTCCCGCCTTGCGCAGTGCTTTGCTGACTTTGCTGGTTAGCAGACGTTGACGTAGATTCGATGTGTGCGTTTACTGTGCTCGTTTTGCTGGCTATCGGCGATACAACGGTTGACGCTGCTTCTGCTATTTGATATAGCCAATCGCTGAACTCTTTGATGATCGGTGATGTGCTGTCTTGGCGCATGGCTTGGCCGCGCATGGCCCAACTGAGCTTGTGTTGACTCGGTAGCTTGTCGATCAGTTCCTTTGCCAGCATGGGATTGTTGAGATGAGCATCCAGTTTGCAAGCTTCCATTGTGGCACAAATGTTGCGCACGGCTAATGAAAACTCAATCAAAGCCTCCAACTTATCTTTTGGTGGCTGCAGCTTTCTAACCTTGTCTATGAGCCTCTCCAGAATGTGCTCTGGCCTGCCGAAGAACATCTTGAGCGCACTGATAACCTCTGGAACCATGCTAGGTATAAGCAACCTATCCTTGACCAGATCGCGCGCCTTTCCTTTCAAACATTTCTGCAGACGCATCATGTTTTCAGTGTGTGAGAAGCCGGCTACTGAAGTGCTGTGGTTAAAAGTGCTGATGAATATCGGCCATTCTTCTGGATCACCGCTGAATGTTGGCAGATCCTTTGGTATCGCATGCCTTGCAGATACCTGAGAGCTTGAGAGACTGTTCTCCGATGACTGAAATGGACGAGACGGTCCACTTAGTGCTGACATCTCTGCCGGATTCATGCGAGCAAGTAGCTGATACTTCTGCTCGATATATCTCTCTTCCGCGGCTCTCTTTTCAGCTAACATGGCAAGCATTAACTGCTGCTGATGACCCGTCATCTCCATGGATGTATTAGAGGCTTCTTGATGTGAACTTGTTTCGTCGATCTTTAGAATTGCCTCATTGTTCGGGTCATCCACATGCTGACTTGTTCTCTTTTCTGAAGTACCTCAGTAAAATAGCTATATGTGCAAAAATTCTTTTCGCTACTGTTTGCATTAGAATAACCGTATATTGATTTTGAGTATACAGTTATTTTCGTTAACGTTTTGCAATCATTCTCAATGCTTGAGTTTCGTTTGGTTGCCTTTTCTATAGTACCGTTAGGTAAAAAATGTGCGAGAGCTTGTGATTTTCATAGAAAATGGGTATATGTGCAATTCGTTATAATTGTCCGTTTCGTGCAGCAGAGTCAACAAAGTTTTAGTAAAAGTTATACGATTGGACTGTTGGATAGTAAACATAATTATCGTGTTTAATTCGAGGGACATTTTTTCAAAAAGAGTATTAAAAAGCCCAAAATGCCTCGTGGAACTGAACTTTCGCAAGAAGAGCAAGTTAGGATCAAAACCATGTATGAGAGTGGGATAAAAGTTGGACAAATTGCTGTCAAAACAAATCGCCATCGGAATACAATCACAAATTTTTTGAAAAATCCCGAAGGATATGCTGATTGTAAGCGTAGTGGTCCCGTATCTTCTATTAATGACCGAGTAAAGAGGCACATTAAACAACTTGCTACCCAGGATTCGATGAGTTGCTCAAAAATTAAAGCTGAACTGGGACTATCAGTCACTCGGCAAAGGGTTCAACAGATTTTGCGAGAGGACTTGCACTTAAGATATGAAAATAAAGTGCCTAAACCACGCCTAACCCAACGGCATAAAAATGCTCGGATCGACTTCTACGATAAATACAAGTTCTGGGAAGAGGAATTCGAATCCGTCATTTTTAGTGATGAAAAAAAGTTTAACTGATGCCCTGATGGACACCACAAATATTGGAGGGATCCCCGCCATCCCCGGCAGACTTGCTACAAACGCAACCATGGGGGAGGATCAGTCATGGTATGGGCAGCATTCAGTGCTAAGGGAAAGTCCCAGATGTGTTTTATATCCACTCGAATGAATGCGGAAAGATATGTAGAGCTGTTACAATACGAGCTAATACCATTTGCTGAAGAACATCATGGTGAAAACTGGATTTTTCAACAGGACAATGCACCGATACATGTGGCAAAGTACACGAAAGCTTATTTCGAAGCTCACAAAATCCCATTATTATACTGGCCAGCTATGAGTCCGGATCTTAATCCAATAGAGGATTTATGGGGGATACTTTCTGCAAGAGTTTTTGGCGCAACGAAGCAGTACGACAATTTAAAGCAGCTTAGAGAAGCCATTGTAACGGAATGGGCTAAAATTGATCTGTCATTGCTGCAAAAGCTGGCATCATCAATGCCACGTCGACTGTTATTAGTCCAAAATCAAAAAGGAGGACCTATTTCTTATTAAATACCCAAAAAAAAGTTTTTTTAATATGTTGAAACTCAAAATTTTCTTATTATTTCATAATGTGACCGTTTTGCACATATATCCATTTTCTATGAAAAAAATTTTATTTTAATTTTATAAAATACGTAATGGGTTTTTTTGAATATGTTTATGCTTTTTCTTATGTTCCTTCTTAATATGTATCTAAATAAAATTATAAAGAAAGAAAACTAAAAACTGTTTTAAATGTTCACCAATTAAACATGTTGCACATATAGCTATTTTACTGAGGTAGTTCCTTGTTGTACTGGTGAATGCAAAATGCGATTTGGGTTTGCGTGCACCATGTGCTCACTAGCGATTTTCTTTGTACATTCAGTGCAATTCCAATCCCGATCCTTGACGCTTTCATCCACGCCTACACAGATGAAATGGAACCACTGTTTGCACTTATCGCACTGAACCCAGTTATCATCAGTACCATATGGATCGTACTTATCTTTGCATATATCGCACAGCGTCATTTTTTCGATTTCAAGTCTTTGCGTGTTGATATATGTACGGCGTTTCCAAAATGGCGCCTTATTCTCTGTGTCTCTACGCTTGCAAATAATTTCACCACTGTTGCACTTATTACGCAATAAACTGATTGTGCGTACCGGCTACGAAGTGGACTTTATTTCAAGATGTAGTACAATTACATTCCTTTCCTCATCCAAATAGCGAAATATGAATTTTTGCGAACAATTTCACCACCGTTGCTCTTATTACGCAATAAACTGAATGTGCGTACCGGCGACAAAGTGGCGGAGTTCCAAGTAATGCTTATTTCCCAGAAAAATGTTGAATGACGAAATTATTTCATGAATGCATGAAGTTTTTTAAGAATGTTGCTAGACGAGGATCAGTTTAATGACGATTTCTTATCGCAAAGTGTCTATTCGCGCCTTATCTCTTAACCTCTGTGTAAACAAAAAATAGGCATTGATAAATGCAAATTAAAGTTAATAGAGGAGATGGGTGCACCCATCGCTTTAGAACTTCTAATGAGGATTCACTATTTGTATTAATGAAAAAAATACAAAAATATCTAATTTATGTCTATAAAAACAATTTTTTTTCTGGCAACTCTGTATTTTTCTTGTGTCTGCGGTCACCCGAGCGGAGCTAAATGTCAAGTTCTTCTTCTTCACCTTACGCCAGCGTTTTTTTTATATGGAGTTTGGGTTTACGTCAGGCCTTTTTTTGAGTTTGCGTACTATGCTTAAAGCCTAGTACTGACGTCAGAAAAAAGACCTAGCGTAAGGTCAAACTCCATATAAAAAAAACGCTGGCGTAAGGTGAATAAGAAGAAGACGACATTTATCTCCGCTTGTCGGTCCGGACGTCAACTAAACTGAAACTAAAAACGGAGTTGCCAGATAAGGAACGGGCGATGGGCAGCACTGTTTGCAGGCCTCGCGGAACATCGAACTGTTTAGAGTTTCGCTGGGTATATCTATCTCGCTCACTCACATAAATTAAAAAAAATGGCTGGAACTTCGACGAAAAACAGCGACGTTGACAATAACGACGACAATATTAATGAATTATAAGCAAGAACGAAAACTAAAATTGTTTTCTTAGACATAAACCAAACACTTTGCATTTTTTCATTAATATAGAGGGAGAATCAACGTAATAAGTTCAAAAGCGATGGGTGCACCCAATACCCGCTGTGCTTGCGTGCCATCGCAAATTTCTCCTCTATTAACTTTAATTTGCATTTTTCAATGCCTATTCTCTCCTCTTTTATCCAAATCAGTTCTGTATGTTCAAATTTGAAATAAACCGCCGCTGACGCGTAGAGTTACCACTCAACTTTTGGTTATTTGTCCGTGTTGCATTGGCAACACTGAGCTTACGCTCGTCGACAGCGAAAGATTGAGCACTTTACGCCGCTAAAAATTTATCTGACGTCAGTACTAGGCTTTACCGAAGAGAATATGAAAACGGAACTCACACAACAAATTAGATGCGACGTGAAAAAAATTAGAAAGAAGCTCAATGGTGAACTGGTTGTACTGGATTAATCGTTCTCTCCTGCGCTTCCACTTCAATACCAGATGCTATTAAAATTGGTTACGAATCTGTTAAAGTCCCCACCACTCCGTTGCAATAATTGCTTCCGTTTTGGGCATATATCTGCAGTATGCCGCAATAAAAAACTTTGCATCAACTGCTCTAACGTTTTTCACATCAACCCAGACAATGATGAGATGTGCTTCAACGATAAATGCTGTGTTAACTGCATGGACGCTTAGCTCCCGGACAACAATCAATCCTTAGTCTACAGAAGATGCCCGATTTTTGTTAAAAAGCAGGAAAGAAAGCCACCTCGATCTACAACTCCAGACACCCCCACGACGGATCTATGTATTTTAGTATAGTCAAAACTAACCCAATTAATCGCCTAGATAATAAGAGAGATAACTTGGCCAACCCTTTCCCACACCAAAAGCCCATAAAACCTCGTCTCCATATACTTCCCGTATACTTCCCACTAACGACGATCTTCAAACAACATACACAATCAGCAAAACTAGCTGCTTGCCTTCAACATCAGCCTCTTCTACCGTAAAAGTATTCTCAAAAAATGTCTCTAACCGAGCAAAAAACCAACTCAAATCGTAAGATAAATTACAATCGAATACAATCAATCTATCACGTATGAAAAGTTGTACCAAAACGAAATTTCAGAAAAAGCAACCTGAAATCTAACGGTAAATGATTTTTTCGAAACTTATGATACACAACTAATAAGAATGACCACATTTGATTACGAATTTAAGGTACCGTTATTGTCAATCAATATTTTTTAATGCAAAAATGAGGTGCCTTTAATTAAATTTAAAAATCATCGCTGCGTGCTCTATGTAGGAGTGAGTTAGGCTAAACGGTTCTTACGTTGTTTGACCAAACCTCGAAAAACTCGGCGAGTGCTATTTCACTCATCGCTAAATTGAAGTTCTTTGGACAAAATATGGGCAAAATTTTATTTCTGATCTTGATTCAGAATGATTTTCTGCAAACGATGCATGTTTTGGTTGACTTGAATGTTATTGAATGTTGTTAGTTTTTTTCCATCAAAAATAGAATATTGTCAAAAATTTACTTACTTTTTGGCACTTACTTCCAACAAATAATAAACATTTTCTAGGCCACTTATAAGTCCTTTATATTTCTAAAAATCAATACTGATCAAAAAATGATAGGAAAAATAAATTTGACTGCTCACAGTGACCACACGACCCAATTGAAAAGACTAAACATTATCAACTGTTGCTCGTTATCCGATGCAGTTTTGCATGCATTTTAAATGCACCGGTTTGGGAACCGTTATTTTCTAAAAAAAAATTGTTTGTTTTATTTTTTGCTTGTTTTCGTAACATTTGATCATTTATAAACTGACTTCTAAAAGCTCATTGACCTTAAAAATAATTTTTCTGTTCAATTAAGTCCCCCTAGATTGGCAAAATCTTACACTGTGCGCCGTCAGCACGCACACACCCGTTACTTAAGAAATAAGTCAAAAGGGATATTGTATTCGTTGCAATGTATGTAACATGGAGAAGGAAGCATCTCCGGCCCTATAAAGTATTTACATATATTCCTGATCAGCATCAACAGCCGAGTCGATATAGTCATGTCCGTCTGTCCATTTATCCGTCCGTGTAAGGACCTAGAGTTTACAAACCACACGCAGGTCAAGTTTGTTTCAAAATTTCGCCACGCCCCTTTCCGCCTCCGTAAATTGAGAAAATCCACCACATGCATAGTTTTCAAAATATTAGGATTTTTTTTTAATAATTACCTCTAACTACTATTATTACCTATCATCCTTATAAATCGTACCAAGATCGGACAAATAGAAAGGTGGTTATGTCTAATTACCAGCAATGTAAGTGCCTAAAAGCATGCAATAAAAATATTTTAAATTTATAAAAGTAAGTAACGGATATCCTATACTCGGGAGCTCTACTATAGCCTTTCCCACTTGTTTCTTTTTAATTTTAGATACCCCAGAGCGTTTAATTTTAATTTATTTTGTAATTTGAATATATACATATATGTATACTATAAAAAAACCTCTTTATGAGGTAAAAGACTAGTGACGAATACATATTCAAGCCCCAAAATTTGTGATATCCAATTTTGTGACGAATAACATTAAGTTTTACATATAAATAATTTTAAAAAAATGTTGGCACTGCTTACATACTGCATATGTACATGCAGTAGGGTAAAAGGTATATTCAGTTAATAGGTAATATCTTGCCCAAACGAATTTTGACAGATATGTGTTGTATGTCAAAAAACGCGGAATTAAATTGTCTACATATATTTTTCATAAATCACCAAAATGTGGGAAAAAATACCTTATTTTACCTGTAGCTTTTTACCTGTGTTCTTAAAGCTTAGTACGCAAGCTAGATAAATTTCGTCACTAGCGCGGACTGCCGTCCGCAGTGATTTTACGCGGCGTAAAGTGCTCAATATTTAGCTGTCGACGAGCGTAAGCCCAGTGTTGCCAATGCAACACGGAAAAATAACAAAAAGTTGAGTGGTAACTCTATGCGTCAGCGGCGGTTTATTTTAAATTTGAACATGCAGAACTGATTTGGATAAAAAGAGGAGAGAATAGGCAATGAAAAATGTAAATTAAAGTTAATAGAGGAGAAATATGCGATGACACGCAAGCACAGCGCGTGTTGGGTGCACCCATCGCTTTTGAACTTTTTACGTGGATTCTCCCTCTATAATATAGATCTGCTTGTGTGCGTTGTTGTTGCTAGCTTGCTCGCGTGCTGTGCCTGCATTGTTGTTGCCTCGACTCGACTCGACTCGAGCTGCTTGTGTGCGACTTCACGGCGCCGAAAAAAGTTAGGAGCTGCCGCATAGCTCCCAGAGCCTATACTGCCCGCGCTGGGCCAGTCAGCTGTTTCTAACAGTGTTCCTTTATGTTACAGCTCTGTTATTTTATTTAGTCTGCGGACATCCGAGCGTAGCTAAATGTCGATATTTTTAAACTTTAATAATTAATGTTAAATTTATTGTTGTGTCAGCTTCTTTAGCCTGACAATAAATAATCAAATAAATAAGTGATCGACACGGGATTCTGAGATTGGAGGTGAAGCACAAAGTGTGGAGACGCGGATTCGGTTGGCCGACGGTTCTGCGTTGGATGTTGGAAGGTTATTGAGTTTGGGCTTACGTCAGGTCTTTTTTTAGTTTGCGTACTATGCTTAAGAAAAATAAGCCCTTCGAACTACCGGATCAAGGATAAATAAATCACATCTGTAGCTTCTATCGTTTGGATGGGGGTTTCAATTTTAGTTTTTCAGATTTTCGTTTTTCAGCGATTTCCCGCTAAGCTAGCGATTTTTCGAAAAAGTCCAAGAACAAACGTTTCTAGATTTTTGAGCGGGAACAAGTCCTCATTCAAACTTTTAAGCTAAATCAATGATTTGATCCAAACAAACAAACAGACAGACATACTTACTTTTCATCTCATTTTCGGAAGGCGACTAAAAATTTCAAAATTAATTATCTTTTTAACGAATAGTCGGATTTTGATGATTGAGGTGTCATTCGACGCGTATTTTTGATTAAAATAAAAATTTAATTTTTCCCCTCCCACTTACACCTGTTTATCTCATGAACCAGGTGAGTTTTCAAAAGTATTAGTATGCACATTTGTAAGTTATATACCTTTCGATCGGTATATAATCGACCTGATCGGACAGTCATAGCAAATTTTCCATTCTTTCTGTGTATATATGCTAGTCGCCTTTCGCACCTTTCGTGCTGCTTTCGTCACTAGCGCTGACTGCCGTCCGCAGCGATATTTTTAAACTTTAATAATTAATGTTAAATTTATTGTTGTGTCAGCTTCTTTAGCCTGACAATAAATAATCAAATAAATAAGTGATCGACACGGGATTCTGAGATTGGAGGTGAAGCACAAAGTGTGGAGACGCGGATTCGGTTGGCCGACGGTTCTGCGTTGGATGTTGGAAGGTTATTGAGGCTGAACGTGCGTCTGGCTGGGAAGGTAATATGCATGCTAATACTAACCATGCCTTCTATGCAGGACCATATCACGCTCGTCATAGATTTTCCATGTGCGATGGGCAAGACTATGCGGTGTGGCAACGCAAGATAATAGGAGAGTCGACGGAAGGCTTCCCACCTGTGGGAGGAAAATGTTTGGCGCAGAAAGAGAAAGAAGAGAAAGACACTTTGGGTCGGCCCTCAATCGTTACCCATCCAGGTCAGTTCAAGGACGACCTAGGCGTCGGGAACGCTAAGGGCTCAGCTCAACTCTAGTCCAACGGAAGTGGATAATAACGAGGCGGGGAAAGTGCCAACCCAGCTCCGACGTGTCAAGATCTCCATAGGATCTTGCGATTGTAGAGATAAAGAAAGAGTGGGAGGGTGAGTCCCCAGAAGTGGAGGCGGAGTAGCCAGCGGATCTGGAACCAAAACCGAAGGAGTTTTTGGAAGCGGAACCGGCGCTCTTCGAGAGTCTGCAGGGGGTGTCACACATCGCGGAGCATAGGATTTGGTTAAAGAACGATAAGCAACAATATTTGTTGCCCACAGCATTTCGAGTGAGCTACGCCTATTGGCTGCACACCGTTAACCCAACATAAGACAGCGCTGCGCCGCTGACCGGCCAGTTGAGCGCAGGCACCGTTAACTTGACGAGTAGTGAGCAAACATCGTTGAGTGAGCAGTGTGCCGTTAGTTCTACGGCTTGAGCCTATAAAAGCGCATGCAATCGCTGACTCAGGAGAATGTATCGAGCCAGCACTCCTTGTGTCAACAGGAGCGAACAACATTCCTTGTAGTACAGGAACAAGTCATCAGTCCTTGCTGTCGCAGGATACACCCAGCAGTCCTTGCGCTCGCAGGACATCCAGCAATCCTTGCTGACGCAGGATCAAGTCATCAATCCTTGCTGTCGCAGGATACACCCAGCAGTCCTTGCGCTCGCAGGACATCCAGCAATCCTTGCTGCCGCAGGATCAAGTCATCAAGCCTTGCTGTCGCAGGACCATTCGCAATCCGTTCCCCACATATCGAGAGACGAGAGACGACCGAGGAGGCACCCGACCGGGAGGAGCAGCTTTCCCGACCAGAGTAGGATCCCTACCGGATTCCATCGAGACCCCGAAGGACGACGACCAGGACCTTCAGTACGAGCGGCCGCAGAAACCAACGCCCAATTATTTATTGAATTACTTTATAACTGAAGTTAAAGAGTCGGCCAGGAGCCGCAAATAAAACCATTGAAACGAAATTCTTCTGAGCTATTATTTATTCGCAGGGACTGCAACTATAAATTCGTTGCACGAACCTACAGAGTCGACCGAGTTAGCCCGGCCTAAAGGATCGTTACAAGGTATTGCCCTGAAATTCCGGCAATGCAGAGTGTGATTAACAAGCAGGTGGATTGAGCCATCGAATAGTCCGCACAGCGCCCCAATGGACTTGGTCAGGAAGCAGACTGAAGTCTGGCGTATGTATATGCATATCCCGCCCCTCGGATCAATCACATTCTCGAGAGGTTGCGCCATGCTCGCTTCATATTAACTGTGGTGGTGCCTGGTCGAGTGTTATTCCAATAGGGGGCCATGCCATTTGGCCTACATTCAGCCTGTGATTGGAAAAGAGGTGGAGCTCTACGCGTTTGCCTACTTAGACAACAAAGTAGTGACAGGAGCCACCAAAGAGCAGCACTTGAAAAACCTGAAAGAAATGTTCAGCCGGCTGAGAGCCACCAACTTCTAACTGATCCGGAAAAAGTGCATCTTTTTTTTAGGATAAGGTTGGTGATTAGCAGGGAGGGCATTCGCACAGACCAGGAGAAGGTCAAGGCCGTCCGAAATCTCACGGCACCGACCAATTTCCTGTGCTTGGGAAAGGAGTCCTGGTACCGGTGTTTTGTATCCAACTTTGGGACCCTGGTATGACGGAGCTCCTGAAGAAGGGCAGGGAATGGTAGTGGAGTGAGGAGCAGGAGGAGGTTTTGTGCCAGTAGGAGAGGTTGACTACGGCTCTGATTCCCGAGTATCCCGACTCCTCTGTCAAGCTCGTCCTGGCACTCAAGTGGCTGAATTCAATTCAGGTCGAGTCGCGCGATGGACGCTAGAGCTACAGTAGTTCTAGTTTGATGTCCATTATCGTCTGGGCAAACTCAACGTTGTGGCCGATGCGCTCTCATGGCATCCTCTAGAGGCCTGTCAACAAGCATTGGAGGCTGAATCCGCTTGAAAATGGATCGAGTATGCGAGGAAATTTGCGGATTACACAGGATAACGAGCGGACGATAAGGACTCCATTTCCTGGAATCTTTGCGTTTCCAGAGGCCAAAGACAACGGGTTTTGAAAAGTGTCATGATGCTCCCACGGTTGAACACCAAGGCGTGAGGAAGACTGTGTCCCTACCATCACAGAGGTATTACTAGCCGGGCATGTTTCGGGTTGCCGCCGGGTATGTGAAATGCTGTAAAGTTTGCCAGCAGTACAAATGGGAGCAGCGTAAGCCGGTCGCCAGTTGTTTCGCAAGCGGATCTTGAGTGGGTTCGGGGTGCCTAAGAAATTCGTCTGAGATAACGGGTATAACATACAGGTCAGAACTTTCAATGGGTGTAGAGATGAGAAGTAACTTGAGACCTGTGGCAAGAACCAAGTCTTCATTCCATAGGAGAATATGCCTCCACCCATGGATAATAATGATGAAAAAGCCTTTCGACTGATGTTTTATATCTCTATCGATATGCCGAAGCTGTCTCGGAAAGTTCGCGTTGAGATGATTTTGCCAGCATGAAACCAAGACAAATTGTTCATTCTCGCTGGTTAACAACAGCTAGCAGACTACTGCGTCCATATTTTGCGTTAGTGACTAGCAATATATACAGGAAGAATGGAAAATTTGATATGACTGTCCGATCAGGTCGAGTTATATGTATACCGATCAAAAGATATCAGTTCAACTAACAAATGTGCATACTAAGACTTTTGGTTCATCTGGTTCGTGAGATAAACAGGTGTTCGTGGGAGGGGAAAAATTAAAGCGATTGGAGCGAATGGGGCCGTTGAAGCCTTTTGAAATTTTTTTTACCTTTTTTTTTATCAAAATTACGCGTCGAATGACACCTCGATCATCAAAATCCGACTACTGGTTCAAGAGACAATTAATTTTGAAATTTTTAATGGACTTCCGAAAATGGGATAAAAAGTTTGTCTGTTTGGATCAGATCGTTGATTTAGCTTAAAAGGGTAAATGGGGACTTGTTCCCGATCACGACTTCGACGAGTTTTTCGAAAAATCGCTAGTTTCGCGGGAAATCGAAAAAACCCGCTAAAATTGTTTTTAAATAAAATTTTTGTCACTCGGCACTGCGCAAAAATGTAATATTTATTAGGTTTGACAAATTTAGCGCAATGTGCCGAGTGTACAAAATTTTATTTTAAAATAATTTAGGTGTAAAACTTAATATTATTCGTCACAAAATTCGATATCAGAAATTTTGGGGCACGAAAATGTTTTCGTCACTAGACTTTTACCTCGAAAAGAGGTTTTTTTTATAGGCTTTCTTTAGAATGTGAAATAGATAGAAAATAAAGTGTACGATTCTGTAGACGATTCTGTAGACGATTCCTCAAATATTCAAATAACAAAGATAAAATACTTTTTATTTCTAATTTCCAGTGGCAATATGTGGAGCACTTATATTTATTTTTAGAATATAAATAGTTCTTTCATTAAAAAGTAACATCTCTTCGCTTGATCTAGAAAAAAATATTGTTTGCAGCAGTTGCACTGATCAAATATATTTTTTGCTGTCCTTTCTTCCTAAGCTTCGCCGTCGCTGGTTTGCGTGCATAGGACCTGCTCCTGCCACCAGTCGTGTACTTCATAAACCGCGTTAGCCTGATTGTTGAATGGTAACAGCTTGCCACTACCGCCAATCAGTTGGCTCATCATGGCGGAGGGACTGCTCAGCGTCCCGTGACGATGCTGGTGATGATCCCCATAGCCATGCAATGCGGCGGTAGCTGCGACAGTCGGATTAATTGTCGGGTAGTGAAACTGGCCAATTTCATTGTTAACTTGGGTTAAAAACACAGAGGTCTTGTTTGTCTCGCGCTGCTTACCCAGCTGGGCGACATGTGGAAGGGTGGTCATCGAGTTCTTTTTACGCTGCTGACTGCTTATATGTAATCGTTCCTTATCGCTTAACGTGGAGCGCTGTTGTGGATCGCTAGAAGTAGGCGCCAAAAATTTTCTGCCAGCCGAGCTACCTGTCGAATCACTGCGATTAAGGACATAATTGCGTTTGCCAACCGCCATGACATGGCGAACACTTGAAGCGTGTACATCAGAGTGAGGCAGTGCAATGCCGCTACTGCTGGCATCCTTCTCATCATTTTCCGTGGAGCTTAAGGTTGGTGAGAAGGCGTCGCTGGTAGGCGGACAGGTGCCAGCTACCGCACCACTTATTGTACTAATGGCTGACTTATCTATGACTCCAATGGCCGCCTTATCGTCTTGCACATTTGGACGCATTACAGGCTGTTCATTGGTAGCGCGAAGTCCGGCAATCAGCGAGTTTTGTTGTTTCTAAAAAAAAAACAATTTCAGTAATTCAAAAGATGAAAATGTTATTAAAGCCTACACTGGCATTTTGCGCGCGTATTTTTTTGAGACAGCCTTCCAGCCAGGTACGTATTGTCATCTTAGCAACTTCCTCTTCTACCAGGTACTCAAATTCCTCACGTGCCAGGAGTTCCTCCAGCTGTAGTGCTTTGCGAATATCAACAGACCGATAGGATAACATGCTAAATAAATATTGTTTAAAATTATTACGTTTGGTTTCAATAATGAGGGTAAATACAGGGCTTTTCAATTGGTGCCAGTCAATGTTAGCAGCTTGTGGTGGCTGTATTGCTTTGGCGGCGTCTGTACTTTTTCTTTTAGTCTATGTTGCCAAGCTTGTACATTTTCGAAAACGACCGTCAGGTCATCACTGATAATGGCGACCACCTGAGAACGTTAATAGCCATTTTTTTTTAAATTTAAATTAAACGTTATGGACGCGGACGTCATGTAATTCCAGCTGGACGGGTTTTTTAAAGTTCCAGGTCTATTAATATAAAAAGATAAGTCAATACACTCCAGGCCAACGGATCTATGGAAGAGTCATTGAATATTAACTGTTCCATAGTGAGAAGCCGCGACGGACGTTAGAACTATATTATATAGCACATCTAATGGCATTCATGACCTTTTTAAATATATGGAATTTCTTGATTCCGTGCAACATCGACCCACACTTATTAAAAAGCCCTTCAGAAAGACCTACTTTATAACATCGTGAAAGGTTACATCTTCGCCATTGTGAAGCTTGTCAAGCTCGTAGCACATATATTTGAAAAGTAAGCGGTCCTTTTGCGGATCGCATTCTAAGCGACCTTTTAGAAGTCGCAAAATGAATTTCACCCTTCGTACGGGTATAACTCCACGCTGATGTATATCAACGATGTTCCAGGTGTTTTGAAAGTTCCGTATGTCTGCATAAGATAATAAGGCATCCTCTTCATTTGAGTAAAATAGGGAAAAGTTCTCCATGATAATAGCTAATAGAGAGAGAGAGAGAGAGAGAGAGTGATGACAATCTTCAAAAAGCATCAACTAGATATATGTCTATGCTACTTACCCACAAGCAGATTAAGGACAATGTACGTAATTATTACGTAGAAAGTGCAGAAATATATCAAGCTAGCAGTAAAGTTTCCACAGTCAGTTTCCCAATAATTTTCACCCAGGGTGCAATAAGGTGGCTGAACCATACAGTCGTGCATAATTTTGTTCCAATCCTCGCCAGTAACAATGCGAAACAACATAGCCACGCCAGTCACCGGAGATCCAAAGTTAGCACGTCTTCCTATGCCTTCGCCATATTTAACAGTACCTATCAAAAGTACCAAAAGTGTTATCTTAAAATTATGTTTACCATTATCATCAGACTTACCAAATAGTATAGTTCCGGCCAGCGCATAGAAAAAGACCAACAGAAACATTCCAAAGATGATGAAGAATGATTTGCACACTGACACACCTACCGTTAGCATGAGCATTTTTAGTGTGGTATGCTTCCCAGTAATGGTAAAGAAACGCAGAATAACAACCATAAAACCGAAAAAATAAGACAGATCATTCTACAAAGCACAAAGAGAAAGCGATCAGAACAATTAGAACATATCTGAGAGAAAGAGAGAAGTGAAGTTTAAATGTATTCAAACCATTTACCCTTAGAATTGTTTGTAATATAATCCAGATGACTCCGGCAACGGTTACCAGCAGATCGTATCGGTTGCGCCTCGACTGCCAATATCCGCGAGGAGTGAACGCAATGTTTTTCATGACCACCTCAATAACAAAAACGAAGGTGAGAACGGCGCTCACAATGACCAATCGTTCCGTGTGCACCTCTCCCTTTATCCACTGTAAGTAAATGAAGCGATGCAATTCAATTAAATCCTAATCCAATCTATTGCCTGCCATTGAAACTCACCGTTATAGACAACAGCATACTGTTGATCAGCACCACCACAGCAATCACCCGCTTGAATATAATGTGTTGGGTAATATCGTAAGTAAATGCACGGATCTTTCGACCATCCGGTCTCGGGGGCAGGTGAAGTGGCTGGGCGATTTTAAGGCGCTTCTTGAGGTCACACCATCGACGCTGGTCGACAGTCAATAATGCTGTGCCCTTGTTCTCTGAGTAGTTGGCAATGACGACGCCCACGAAGAGAGTCAAGCCAATCATGCAACCCAAAAATATATATATATGGATGTAGATGGCATGAATCTAAAATGAAAAATATAAAAGATCTCTTTAGGAAATAATATTAAATAGGTAATTTGATTTGAATTACCGGTCCGACAGCTTTTATGAGTACATCGCGCACATCCAACCATCCCTTAAAGGATAACACCTCGAACAGTGTTAGCATGGCATCGCCAATATTGTCAAAATTGAAGCGTCGAGGATTAGCCCAGACCCGTGGCACCAGCATGGCTGGGTAGGACTCATCTGGTCCAGGTATCAGCTTCATTTTCGTCACAAAGACGCGCCGCATAAAGACGCCAACACAATCCTCACGATGCAGGATTGTGGGATCATTGCAGCGCGCCAAACGCCCTCCGTAAAGCTGTACACCGTAGCTGGCAAAAATGAACATTAGCAAAATGAGTAGAGTGGATACTAATAAGATTTCCTTGAAGCCACGGCACAGCTCATAAACCACTTTTCTCATATGCGGAACTAGTGTGAAGATTCGCAGCGGGCGCACGCAGCGCAGAATCATAAGCAGTTGAGCTGCCGAGCTGGTCGGTATGTTGTGGGGCATCCAACAGAGAAACGATGTTGAGACTACATAAATGAAGACGTCAAGCGCTGCAGCTACATCCTTAATGTAAGCCTTGGGTGTGAAGAATAAGCCATCGGCCAGAATTTTCATAGCAAGCTCCAGACTCATAAATATCACGAAACCGTATTCAGCAATCTGCAGCGTGGGGTGATTCATCAAACGATAGCTGGGCGTCTCAAACATCATTGAAATGCACGAGAGCGTTGTGGCAAATATCATTACCCAGTCCAGGTAGGTGACCAGGCCAAGAAAGTTACTATAATAATTGAATTCAATTAGATAATATATGCTAATGACTAGAGAACAATGAATTGCAACTCACTGCAAACTTTTGTACTGCACTTTACGTTCCTTTCCCGTTAGTGGATCCTTGAGTCTTGCATCGTAGCGGGCATGAACGATTTTTTGGCAAATCTTACGAAAGCGACTTTCGCGCGGAACTAGAAACAGCGGGGTGTCAAAAAACGGATGATTCTCACGTAAATCCTCCTCCCGCTGATTGCGTCGCATCTCTGCTTGCTGTCGCTTCGCTTGCAGCAGCTTGATGTCCAAGTCGTGAGGCCTGGCCCGACCGGAATTCGCACGTGGTGCGGCCGCAATGTCGCCGTTTTCCATTAGATGCTCATAGGTCTGTTTGAGCTTGATGGAGCCAGAGCGTACGCTGCGGCGTATGGAGCGTGAACCGAATCTGTGAATTGGTAGCGCACACACATCAAACGAATCATGCCACTTACGGGCAAGAGGTACTTACTTCTTTTGGTCCACCCGCCAGGGCTTTGAGTGTGTAATGGTGCCCTGTGATTTGAGGCCGCCTTTGGTACCCACCACTGGTAGCATGGCCGAATCGCCCAGCATAAGACGCTGATTGTTGCTATCGCTGTATAAATATATAATTGTATGTATATCATAAACATAAGCTGCATTGTTAATATGACATTTACTTGATTATGTGAGTAATCGCCAGCTTTCGGAGGCTGCTTCCAGCGGCTCGGACCTTGGCAGTCTTGTTCATAATGCGCACTGGCTTTTGCTTTCGAAAGACAACATTGGACTCCCAGCATTCAGACATGGGTCGCTTGCAGTTTTCAACCAGCGATGGGTCATCCGTTTCCAATTCAATGACAAAATGTTTCATGAAACTTTCGCGTACCTTTGGTAGAATAAAGTCATTGGGAATGCGGTGGAGAATCGTCATTTGTGGTGAGTCTGGGAACTTTTCGAAAATGCGCAGACGAAAGGGGAGAGTCTCTTTAATTTCAGCGCTTTGTTCGCGAAACTTAAGTTGCTTAAGCTTTTTGATATCCTCATCTAACTCCAGATTGTCCAAAATAACCGCCACGAAAAGACTGAGCACGATGAGCGTTACAAACAGATGATATAGTATAAAATAAACGGCTACCAGTGGTGTCAGGGTTTTACTTGTTCGTATCATTGTCTCATCCATTACCTCCACCCACGCCTCTTGTGTGAGAATCTGAAACATGCTCATAAAGGCCTCGGGAAATGACTCAAACTTGGTGAAATCGCACAAAAAGCAAAACAGTTGCATTGATATGCTTGAACTTATGATCAGTAAACACATGGTGAAGATGATCAGCGAGCCCAGTTTTTTTCCTGGTCCAAAGATCTTATAAACGAATCCTTCCAGCATTGGTGAGGCCTTGATTAGTCGCACCACTCTGAGCACTTGAAAATATGTTAATCCGGACAGGTAGAAGAGCGGAACGATGTGAAGTGAAGTACCCGCCGCTAGCAGCAGCTCGAACTTGTGAATAGAGTGCTTGTAGTAGCCCCGCCAGCCCAAGCAATAAATTTTGAACAGTGTCTCGAGGTCGAGCAGGCACGTAAAGGCTACTTCGATGTAGTAGTATTTCTCGTAGAATACATGACGTGGTCTTCCATCGTGCTTAAAGGCCATCGTAGCTGTCACAATTCCATTGGCAAGGATCACCGTCATAACTAGCATTCGGAAGTATGGAGATCGCAATATGGCGTGACAGGTCTCTGGTGCCAAGCCGCCATGTTTATTGTCATCAATTGTAACCAATCGCCAACCCGAATCGTTACCGCTAAGTATTTGAGAAGCGGCGGTCTTCTGTATGTGACCTCTGGCTCCCCACATCTGCTGGAACTGAACGCGTATCTCATTGAAGGTCTCTGTTATTACAGCAATGAAAACGTTTTTCACAAGCCATGCCAGGAAAAAGATCATGGTACTGAAGTAAAAAGCGGCACGCCAAGCCGGCAGCGAATCTATTGCCCGGTACATAATAAAGACCCAGCCCTCTTGCGATGCAGCCTGGTATACTGTAAATATGCTTGTCGCAATATCCTCGAATCCATTGAAACCAATCACATAGCTGCTCAAGAAGTCCATCTTCATGCAGCGCATGCCTGGGGAGCACTGATAGCCCGAATCAGGATCCATCGAACAGAATGTGTCCGGTATCGCCAGCGAGTTGATTGTTAACATTCTGATAAGAAACGAGCCGAATTAAATGGGAATGGACTATCTGTAATTTATGCGTATAAACTTACGGTCTGCCCAAAAGATCGTATTCCGTATTGTTCATCACACAGTGATTTTTGAGCTCTCCAAAGAACTGCACTCCCAGTAGTCCATATAGTGACATGAAGAACAAGAAGAAGAGAGTCACATTGTAGATTTGCTGGCTCGATCGTCTTTAAATACAAAAAAAAAGATAGCATGCTGTGAATTATTGTATTATGCGATGGAGCTTAGAACCTACTTGAAAATCTGATTGATTCGACTCTTGGGCATACTAAACTTAAGAAAGACGCGTAGAAAGCGAATCATAATAAGTGGGCGTGGTGCCCGCATAATAGACAGGTAGGAGAACCTAAAAATAAAGAATATACATGTATGTTAAGTTAGGGCATTCTTGCGTAAATAATACATGATCACGACTTGTTAGCTACTTACTTTGGCACAATTTCAAGTACTTCGAAAATTTGCAATATGATGGAGACCCACAGAAAGCTAACCATGGACGCGTCGAACTGACACCAATGATCTTTCAGATATGGCACCTCACCCTGAAAAACATGACAATAAGACAAAATATTATTTCTATGCCTGAGAAATAGAGAAGACCTGTAGCTTACATGTAACACGCCGCGAATGTGCATTTTGGCAATCATCTCAGCCGTAAAGAGAACCGTCACGGCTGTATCCGACACAAAAGTGATGTACTGCAGCGAGGGATGACGTTCGAAGGTCTTGGGCGTATTCAGTGAAACGGAAGTAAGTGAGACCAGCGCACACAGACGCATCAGCCGTCGCACCCACAATTTGTTGACCCACTCAATGTCGGCGCTCTCGTTTAACGATTCCTCCGGTCCGTAATCTGCCAGAAAGGGCTCTCCACCTTTCAGACTTTGTTTTCGGCCCAGCATAATCTTATTGCCAATTCCTGTAGCGATGCCCAATCCAATAGGAGGCACGCCTGTTATGGCAGCGCTGCCCACGGTGCTGCTAATCCCGCCGCAGATTCCCATGCCGGCAGTTGCGGTACCACCGCCCAGGCCCAATGCCTCCCAGTATATTAAGACCACCTCCAACGCCACCCACTGGGCAGACTGTTGATCCTGCTCCATTATTGTGGGCGTTTGTGGCTGTCTGACTGGATATGACCGTCGTCGGACCCGTCCCTATTCCCGCCGATGATCCTCCAATCTGCTGCTGCATCCCGAAGACAGTGCTGCCGCCGCCACCACTGCCGCTGCCCGAGTTCACAATGTTCGTTGGACTGTTAAGCGTGCTAGCCACATCTTGGCATGTACCCAGTCCGTTGCCAGGACTACTACCCGGCGATGGATTAAAGGTAAAGGTATTCACTTGCTGCTGAGAGCTTCGCAGATGCGAGTGCTGATTCTGGTGGGGATTCGATAGAGAGTGCTGTTGCGGTGTTAAGCTGTTGCCGCTGGAGGAGCTGGTGCTAGCTGTCGCTGGCGTCGTAATGCCACTTGCCGAGTGAAAGCTTCCACCACCTACCGTGCGTTTATTTCTTGCAGCTGCACCCAAGCGACGTATCTGCAAGCGGTCAATCATTCAAGCAGCGCATTCTGGTTCTAACTGGGCCGTAGTTAATTATCACTGCATTTAAAGAAAAGCACGAATTACTCTAATATGTATATATGTACATACCTTACATATTGTATTTACATGTAACCTACGGGCGCAAAAGCAAGCTTTCGTCCTTTTTTGTTGTTTAAGATATCTCAACCTAATCTGACCACTATTTCATATATGTAGCTGCCATGGGAAAACTAGAGTTCACTTGAATGGAGCTGCGAGCAAAACGAGCCGGGAACTGGCTAGCAAAGCGAGCAGGGGAAGCCTCCTAGCTATTAATATAAATGGAGAATCCACATTAATCGTTCATCCATTCCATCTCCTGTCCCATATGTTTTCTATCGGCTTCAGGCTGATATTTATCGAATGCAGCACAAAAGAGTTGTCATTCGAAACGAAAATGTCAACTAAAATGAGTGGCAAAAAAAAAAAACAAACAAAAAACAATGAGAGATACCTGAATCACGAAAGGCTATAGGCGAAGATACCCGACTTTAGGATACCCGTTACTCATTTAAATGAACTTAAAATATTTTCTATTGCATACTTTTAGGCACTTACATTGCTTGAAACTTAAATCAGCTATTACCACCTTTCTATTTGTCCGATCTTGTTGCTTTTAAAAAGGATGATAGCTTTAAATAATAGATAACGTTAATTACCAAAAAATACGTAATATTCTAAAAACGGTGAGTGCGGTGGCGATTGCGATTTGCGGAGACGGGAAGATTTGCGATTTGCGGAGACGGCAAAAGTTTGAAGCAAACTTTACCTGCGTTGGGTTTTTAGACGGACGGACAGACGGACATGGCTAAGACTATAAGTATGTATATTAGAGTGGGTCAATTTGTATGGATCAAAAATAAATTTTTTTCGATTTCAAGCGGTTGTCAAAATCGTAATCTACGACGAATTCTAAGAAGATTTGCCCAAGAAACCATGGGTCTAAAGTCAAAATCGAGCTTCCGACTTTTAGCGTGAAATATGGGAAATCGTATGAAAAGTCAAAAATTATCATAATTTCTCGTTAAAACTCGGAAGCTCGATTTTGACTTTAGACCCATGGTTTCTTGGGCAAATCTTCTTAGAATTCGTCGTAGATTACGATTTTGACAACCGCTTGAAATCGAAAAAATTTACCCACTCTAATGTATATACCTTATACGGTCGGAGATGCTTCCTTTCCCCTATTACATGCATTGCAACGAATACAATATGCATTCCCTTTTGCTTTTTTTTTAAGTAACGGGTATAATAAGTTTTAAAATTATTTTCAAACTTTTTTGATGTTTTTTCTACGAAAGCGCTCAAAAAAATTGGCTAGCAGGCTTACATGGTCACCGTAAGTAGAGTATCTGCTGATTACCTGTTATCAGGATATCAGGATATCGCACATCCAGCAGAGCCAAATTCAGAATATTGCTCGGTAAAGTCTGCAAGTGCTGAAAGAAGAGCGCAAATCTGAGAAGCAGGCTTTACTTCTAAAATATTTTAGCCTTAAGCCGGGTATCCAGCACCCCGAAAAAGTAAAAATTCCTGTCAAACTTCATATAAAAAAACTATGCCAGGAATTTTTCGTATACGTTTTCGATGCATGAGTATCCAGCAACTTGAACGAAATCCACAAATTCATATCGATAGTCGTCCAATCGAAAGCGTATGCGGACTGAGAGAACACCTGACAGACAGCTTAGGAATATATTATTTCGCTAGTGTCGAGTGACAAAATTGAGGTAAAAACTGTGAGTAAAACCAAAAAGAGAGATGAAACTGTTTTTGCAACAATATATGCCGCCACCATAAAAACATAATCACTTCATCGTCAGAGATAATTTTTTTCCTTTTTTTTTAATTGGTTGAACTTTCAAAATTGGCGCTGTTTACAAAACACAGCTGATTCGACAGACCTTTGACCCATGCAACCTTTAGGGGCACGGTCACACTGTTTTAGTTAAACTATCAAATTCCTGACAGGCTTTTATCAAGAAAATAACATACATATGTAATTGTGTTCCGTGGAGTTAAATTTTTGGTGGCGTAAGCAACTAAAAATGTCAAAGTTTTTGTTAAGATTCCTAGTATAGTGTAATTAATCGTTTTTGCGCCTTATCGAAGAAATGTATGCTAAAACAGGGTTGAAAAATCACATAGTCAAATTATAATACAAAAAAAATTTTAAATTCTACTTTAGTCTTATTAGCAAACATGTAAAGTTAAATAGAAAGAGGGGGTGAGGACAAGGTCCAATTAAAAAACAAAAAAAAAATATAAATTCCACTTTAGCCTATCTAAAATTCATGCCAAATTGCATACTCTAGCTTTAAATTTGGATTTTGTATATATATTTACACAGTTTTCATATAGTCGTATTATTGCCGAAAAAATCGCCCTTTTCGTCCATAGTGCATTGTGTAAAATTTTTGAATTACAATTCACACTGTGTCAATCAGACAATCGATTGCACGATTTTAATTTAATACCGTTAAGTAGTCATTGCGAAATCATCAAATCACCGTCAACAGCGAAACCAGTAAATTTTAAAAAGGATCATAGAAATTGAAAAGAACAGAGCCCCGAATAGGGGATGCTTGAGATAAGTTCAGGCAAATTCATTTTGATAAGGAACAGATCTGTCTGAAAAAAATGGTATGGCAGCACTGCTCTTGACCTGGATGTGTAAAACGCTTTGTTTAAAAATGTTGATAAAACTCATCTGATGTACAAAAATTAAAATATACCAGTGTACAAATGTACAAATGTGCAAACAAACTCTTCACTTTCAACCCTCGTGAAACAACTCGTAAATAAGCACACAAACAAACATACTAACATACATATGTATGTCTGTACATGTCCATTTATGTATAAACTATATTTAGTAATGTCTACATACGTATGTATACATATCTTTAAACATAATATGTACATTTGTTTATGTTAGGGTCAATGTGCACCTAAATTGATTCACTGTTTGTGTAGAAACATTTGTAAATTCATACCTGTGAATTTGTATATTTATGCGTGTTGTCACTTGTTTCATTTTAAGCACATAATTTTGTTTTCCTTAAGTTTAAGTTGATCACAATTTACATATATTAATAACAATTAACAACGATTGAGAATTGAAATATTTAGGAGCTAGCCCTCGTAACACAAGCAAACGGCAAAAAATTAATACAATCTCGAATACAAACATGGACAAGCCTTAGGACAACTGTTCAACACTTGAGTTCTGCCGTCCTCCCAGATAAAAAAAAAATATATATTTGCTCTAGTCGGCGTCTGCGCAGTGGCATTCGCCTGTAACGGGTCGATTTTAACTGTAACGGGGCAGCAACGGCAAATGAATTGTGAAGAACGTGAGATTTCAACCAACAGACATTAAAAATGGGCGCCACAGCCTCGTGCAAAAAATCCGATAGCCTGAAATATCCTGAGCCTGATGATACGGCATACCGTAAATGCCAGGAATTAAAGGCAAGTTTTGCAATGTGAATTTGCATAACCTATAGCATTCAGAATGTTTAATAAATAAATCAAAACCAGATGGAACGCTGGATTCAGATGCACTACCAAATTAAGCAACGGGAACAAGCGCTGGCGATTGCCCGACACCGGGAGCTCTTCTACTGGCTAAGCGGCTTTTACATAAGCGCATTATACGGCTGTGCCAGTTATTACCAGCGGGTTAAGCGAGCCTCAGCGTTGGCGCCACTGCTGCCTTTAACCTTTGTAATGGGATACTACACAGACTGGGCCTATGGCAGTAAGCTGCATCGCATTCAAGGTGATTTGCAATACATCAAAACAAAATTATCTTAGCTTATAATTATAATTATTGGTTTTAAGCCGAAGCAAACATGATAATGGACCACGAACAGGAGCTGCTGCATTGGCCAGGGGGACTGCCCACCGTCGCCAGCATTGACGAGGCCCGAGTTGAAATTGAGATGGGAAAGAAAATGCACCCTCACCACATCTAAACTACGAGCCCAATACTTAAAATCATTTTGCAGTCTAGTAAATGTGTAATAAAATGCTGATTATTATAGCTCAATCGACCAACATTAATAACATTACGCATAGCAGTAAATACATACATATGTATGTAATACATACTTATATGGGACATTTCCACAGAAACGTCGAGCGCGGCCAAAAATTTCAAATTTATCGAAAATCCACATCTTGTGAAATATTCTAATTATTTATTTAAGCAATATACGATAGAAAAAATCCGCTAGGATGAGCATACTGATTCCACATTGGATAAATTCACTTTTTACAGTTTGTCAAATAATTGTCTGCAAACTAAAGACAGTCACATAAATTCAGCATTAACTTAAAAATTTATTAACAATGGCACTTTTTTTTTAATATTTTTTTGTACAGCTATATATTCTAATGTATTACTTAAAGATGTAACAAAAAAAATAGCAGAAATAATTCCAATAACAAAAATAAAACAAAAAAATCAAAAATTGCAATTTTAGGCTGCCAAGTAATTGTTTGCAAAATGCAAACACTGTTTGCAAAAATGGCTTAAGCTTGATAAATATGTGTGAGAAACAATAGGGCTCCACCCCCTGCTTGTTTCGCTCGCGGGAAGGTGCGGCTGCAGTCGGGTGTACTCGACCCTGTGCCCAGGAACTCCGATTGCCTAAGACGTACTATTCAAACCGATAGGCACGTCGTAGATTTAATGCTCTTCTAGAAATCTGCATTCAACTTTGGACTAATTGTTCGGATGACATCTACAGTGGCTCACAGGTTAAAGTATGCAGTGCAAATTTTGACTTAAAACTCATAGATTTTCAAATATCGTTAACATATTGGCATCAATAGAAAGTTCATTTTAACACGCCCCCAACCATATTTCTTTATCTAGATAAGAAGGGATACATTCAGTTCAACAATGGATGTCCAATTTTGTTTCTTATTTATATTTGAGCAAATAAAAAGCCAATAGAAACAAACGTACTCACTAGCCAGAACAAAAGATTTGATACGTCTATGTCTTGTAAAGATAAAGGAAAACTTATAATGTTAAATAATTAATTCTTAAAAGGAACACGTAAATATAGATATCAATAATTTAATGAGAGCTCGCTTAGAGACAACTTAAAAAGAAAAAAAAAAAATGGTCACTTTTTATTCTATAAGTAAAACTTGTTATATTTATTCTTATAATTAAAATTCCGTTTGCATGACACAAAACTTTCCTTAACCCATAGCTAAGTTTTCAAAATATAAAAAATACTACCAAAAATATTTTTCAAAATTTTTTTTCTGCATCAAAATATTTTTTGTAAAAAATCGAGGAAAAAAATTAAAAAAGTAGACTTTTACAAAAATTCAAAATTTTTAATGGTACCTAATGGGTTAAGGAAAGTTTTGTGTCATTCAAACGGAATTTAAATAACCTTTCCATTGATGACAATATGTTAACGATATTTGAAAATCTTTAAGTTTGGAGTCAAAATTTGCACAGCATACTTTAAGCTGCGAGCCACTGTATATAATTTAGATAACCAAATTTTATCGGGTTCGACAGCAGATAATTCCCAATCAGTGAGTTTGGTTGAGACAACACAGATAGGTTGAGATCTCCAAGGCAACAAAATGTTTTTTTACCCTGTGCCCATTGAAAATGGTCAAAAAGGGTATATTAGATTTGTGTGATGTAAGTAACAGGGAGAAGGAAGCATTTTCGACCCTATAAAGTATATATATTCTTGATCTATTCCCCGCCAAATCACAAAATCTGACTTTTAGCCAAAGTCCAATTGCAGGGAAAAAAACATTTAAACAGCGGATAGCGGTAGTTAAAAAATTCCTTTTTAGACCCCGTACTTAAAATAAAGTACAGGGGTCCATTAACTTTGTCACAAAAAAAGTGCGTAACAGGCAGAAGGAGGCGTGCCAGACCCCATAAAGCATATATAATATATTCTTGTTCAGCATCAACAGTCGAGTCGATTTAGCCATGTCCGTCTGTCTGTCCGTGTGTTTGAACGCGTCGATCTCAGAGACTATAACAGCTAGATACTTTAAATTTGGAATGTATGATCAAGTTAAACTACCACATCATGTAGCTGCCATAGGAACGATCAGTCGAAAATCAAGTCTCAGTATGAAAAACTTTTTATTTGTTTGAGATATCTCAACCAAACTAACGAAATACGCATACGAGATGGTCGCCTACATCTTGAATAAATTTGGTTGAAATCGAACTTCTACATCATGTACCTGCCATAGGAACGATCAGTCAAAAATCCAGTCTCAGTATGAACAACCTTTTTGTTGTTTGAGATATCTCAATCAAACTAACAGCACTAATCAAACAATACATAGAGGCGTCAAACAAGCATTTTTGTGATATCATTTATTTTGTATAGCGTGCGACCCCAGCGTTCAGTAAAACCCCAGAGCGCAAAGCGCAGCTGAGAGACAGCGCACTCGAAAAATGTTCAGTCTTGGATAGGCACCAGAACGATGAGCACCAGTGTTGCCAACGCCTCTACACGATAAAAGGATGGATGAGCAAAAAAAAAAGACAGGAAAAAAACAGACAGATATTTTTTAAAAGGACAACAAGTAGGACAAACAATTTTTTCTTATAATAAAATATTGTTTTATTAAATAAAATATTATTTTCAATAATAATATTTTACTAAATGTCAATATTTTCCTTTACTTCCCATAAAATATTATCGAGATATGCATATGATGCATTCGCTCCGATTAACTTTAGGTAACTATCAGGAACTTGATAACTATGGCAACATGTCCCACTTCGACGTAATCCGAACCTAGAAGAAAAAAATGTAATTTAATTATATACATATGTATCTAATTTTTAATTAGTAAAGACCAACCTAATTGCCAAAATCGAATTCAGCGTTTCAATATGCAGACAATTTCTTAATTTAGTCTTTACCAAATTAACTTGGCTAAACACTCGCTCAACTTCGGCATTGGACGGCAATGACAATAACTTAATTGCGAATAAAGCCAAACTATTAAATGGCTTGTTTCCTGCAGAGTCCAGATATTCATTAACTTCAGTTCAAAATAAAACTGTGTTTGTTTGATTTCTCCACTGGACAAGGTGGATTGTGTTATACCACTAAGCAAACAATACATAGAGGCGTCAAACAAGCATTTTTGTGGTATCATATTTTTTGTATAGCGTGCAACCCCAGAGCGTTCGGCAAAAGCCGAACGCTTTTTTCAGTAAGACCCCAGATCGCAAAGCGCAGCTGAGAGAGAGCGCACATGAAAAATGTTCAGTCTTGGATACCCAGCCGGAAATTCAGGCATGTGGTGATCGAATTCTATACGGCCGCTGTACAGAACGTTTCAGTTTTAAGTTGCACATCCCTGATTCTGCAAACTTTCATGAGCGCGCTCTGTAGTCAGAATCGATCGTCTCTAAGTGTGAAATCCCTGCAGCAAAGTCCGCTATGAGTTCGCTCGTTTGCATGAGTTTCTCATAGTGCTTGGTTGTACAAGACGCTGCTTAGAATCGTTTGCGTCGTGGTAAAAGTTCCCTGCAACAATGTCCGCTACGAACTCGAACGTTTTAGTGAGTTTGTCATAGCGTTCTGCTGCAGAGAACGCTGCACAGAATTGTTTCTGAGCTGTGCGAAATCCCCGCAGCAAAGTCCGCTATGAGTTCGCTCGTTTGCTTGAGTTTGACATTGCGTTCTGCTGCAGAAAACGCTGCTTGGATTTTTTCTTTGTTTCTTTGTTTGTATTGACTTTTGTAGGGTTGTCATGGGGTTTTGCAGCAGTTATTGCAGTGTATAAAAAAACTCGATCAGCTACATTTTGTATGGGTTGCAACCCTTTTTGTGTGTATTTCTTGCAGTTTTTCTTTTGCGTTTTAGTTAAGTGTCAGCTCGTCTTGCGTAAACAACATAAGTGAAGCGGTAAGTTAAATATATTTATTGCGTAATTTAATATAATTTACAAATAAAACACAACTCATATATTACAGTCTACCACATTCGGCAGTGCTACTGTTTTGTGTATACACACAAGCCAGGTAAGTAAAATACAAAACACATAAATACCACATTTGTAATTATTGTTTGTTTTTTCTTTCTTTCATGTTCTTATATATCTAAATTAGTTTAAGAATTTGTAAGAATGTAATAAAAGAATGTTAATTAATGTTTAAATAAAATTATTAATTAAAAATGTATAAACATTTTATTTCTACTGCCGTGCAGATTTGCCGCTGCCTAGGGGTGGGGTAGTTCAATAAGAATTCCAACCAGATTTCATACCAGAACCAGCCAGAATTCCAACTAGAATTTTATACAGCAGAAATACGCATACAGAAAAGTATGCAGCCGAACCTTACGAAGAACTCACTAAAACGTTCGACTTCGTAGCGGAACCTGCCGCGCGGTTTTCTAAATTTCCTACAGAGAATTGTGGCCACGCATGTATAAAAGCGAATGAGGGTTTTACACGAACTCGGCGCGCAGAACTGTGAGCGCGCTGTACGAATTCTGTACGGTTTTCTGCGACAAATTTACTATTGGGTAGGCACCAGAACGATGAGCACGCTCTGCGTCGCTCTCTCGCTCATATTCGTTTCTGTGTGTGTACATGCGCACGCTTCTTAGTGTGCGATCACCCAATGGAACATACCCTGCTTTAAATACAAACCCTTTTGTTTCTTATTTTCTTTGCCTTTTTCATTATTTAATAATTTTATGCCACAAAAATATGACTTTTAATTAATAAATACTACAAATAATAATTAATAAGCAATACAAAGCAAAGAGAATGAAAAAAGTGTTTGCATTTAAAACAGGGTATGTTGCTACGGGTGATCGAGAATGCCGTCGCTTGTGTGCGCTCTCTCTGAGCAGCGCTTTGCGCTCTGGGCAAAAATGCGTTCGGCTTTTGCCGAACGCTCTGGGGTTGCACGCTATACAAAAAATATGATACCACAAAAATGCTTGTTTGACGCCTCTATGTATTGTTTGCTTAGTGGTTATACTGTGATATAATTTGTTCAATATCATTAGTATTATCTAAAAGTAATTCCAATATTTTCAGTATGGGCTGTTTATTGGCCCGTAAAATATTTTCTACTGAAAATGCAACAATTTGTTTTAAAATTTGGTAGTTATCCGGCAATCTGAAAATGAATATATTAGATTTTGTTTTTAGATATTATGTAACTACAATTCTCATACCTTTGTTTTAACTGAGTAACGACCTCGACGACAAAGTCAGTGCAATGCTGGCGGATTTTTAGATCAGTTAATTTGTCAATATTTGTTTTAATCTTCATTAAATTTGATTCAAACTCGTATCCCAAGTATAAATCTTCTTTTATATCATCGTGAAAATCATCCTCCAAAATATTTATTTGGGAATCTGGTGGTAGTATTTTTGTTTTTGGGAAATAAATTCCATGGGTTAATTCACCTAATAGTTTGGCCGGGTTGGAAGTATTGGTCTGAAAGTTTTTATTTATGCGCTGCATAACTTCCAGAATGGGCTTTAGGAACAGCAAGTAAAGATAACACTGTGTTACAGCCAAAAAACTTCTGGGATGCGACATAGCGTAGGTTGTAGATATAGTTGCAGGTAACCTTGTGGCATACTAGAATTTTTCGTTGCACATCGAAATTTTAAATTACGGTACAAAAACCGTTTTTTCGAGGTTGATGGAGTCTAAAAATTCTATGTCCTAAACTATGCATCTCACAATAAATTGTAAAACGTCGTTAGAAAGTGAAAAGTAACACCTTTCTAACGGTGTATTACACTGCAATCTCGGATAAATATTGAGGGAGCTACATGTAAAAATATATGAAAGTTTTCAGTTTTTTGCGACTTTACCCTACTTTGAACGTAAATTAATAAGTTAAATTTGTAGAAAGCAACTAACTTTTGGCATGTAGTTTCAAAAAACATTTAATTTTTCGTCTTCTGCTTTTTAGTTTTTTAAAATCGAGTGATATTTAGCTGAGTTATTAATTTTTTTAGAAAAAAAGTCATGGAAAAAAACTCGTTTGTTAACTACTTTGCTAACGACGCAACTACAAATGGAATATGAGGGGATGGGGAAATGGCGCAATAATGGCGAAAATATCAACATTTTGAGCAATTCTGTTTCAGAAAATCTATTATAGCTTGGCGAATTATTGTCCGATTTTAGAAAATGGACACACGTTTTACTCGTGAAAATGTGTTCTTTTTAAATACAATTACAAGTCTAAGGGGTTTCTAATAAAATAGTGTTCAAAAACATCACCAAAGTAAAAAAATGTAAAAAAACACACAAAAAATTTGTTAACATAGAAAATACTCCAATATAGGAAATGAAACCTGTTAAGTCATGTATCGCACGTTTAAAGGCCAAAGTTTCTTCTTTCTAAAACTTTTAAGAAAATGAAAATCAGTGGATATTTGACGAAGCTATGGGCGTAAAAGTTACCGTATGTGCGAAAAAACATTCTTTTTACCGTTATTCAAAATTTTGATGTGATTCAAAAAATTCTAGTATGCCACAAAATTATATTTAACTATACCTACAACCTACGCTATGTCCCATCCCAGAAGTTTTGTTTTGATTTTTTTTTGTCACAGTGTGTAATTGATCTCACTGTATAGGTCACTTAAAATTAAAGCTTTGCGGCACTTTTCATTCAAAGCTGTGGTATTGAAATGCAGCTTTAATTCGATCCACTGGTCTAGAATACGTTTGACCGCATGCTCAATTGAGAGCCACCGCGTGTCGCATACTCTAGGAATCTTAAGGGGATCCTTGACAAAATATATATTAAAAAACCAAAATTAGTTTAAATGCATTTATAATGAGTAACATATAATTTATAAATACTAAGGACAAGCATAAGAACACAATTTACTTTTAGTACGTTGTTAGAATGTAAACAAACACAAATTAATAATCGGAAAAAAATCAAACTAATGTTAAGAGACATTTATGTACATACGAATGCAAATAATACAAAATATTTCACTCTACCTCATCACTTTTTATAGCCTGATACAACATTCTATAAGCAATCTGTCTACTTGAACTCTTTGAAAACCATGCATAGGTTTCGCTTATGATAAACTCTAGCGATTGTGGCAAACTCTTTTTAGTAGCTGCATTCACTGCCAATTGCACCGAATGGCAGACGCACTTAATTAAAATTACGGACGGCACGGACTTCTACAGCTCTACAAAAACACTTTTGTTTTTACCCACCATGACATTTGCATTGTCGGTTCCAATTCCTGCCATGTTTTTAATTGGGATTTTGCGATTATTTAATCACGCTAACACACAATTGGCAATTGTAACCGCGTTTCCACTTTCAATTTGAATCAACGACAACAAGGTTGATGTAATATCCAACCGTTGATGGCTATAAAATAAAATTTAAAATGAATAACTAACATTGATTATGTATAAGAGATGTTCCTTACCTAGAACCTTATTAATAGAAATATCGGTCGACTCTTCAATTAACAAACTGAATTTGCTGTCTCCAATGTCTTTCCTTAACTCCTCGTCAAAGTGCGGGGCCAAAACGTATTTAATTATGCTAGTGCATTTGGTCCTCTGCAATTTAATGTCTTTGGCGCAAAAATGCAAACTGCACAGCTCGCTCATGTGTCCAACAGGATTGATCGCTGTATGTTGTGCACAAAACATTGCAAGTGTCGCCCCCTGACGATGAGCTGCAAATGTTGAAACTGTCTGCTACGTTATTTTGTTCACCTGTGCGTAGTGCGCTGCATTTTGTGTGTTTTTTTGTAGAACCATGTGCGCGAACCTGATCTATTTTTGCATTTAAGCTGCATCTTCAGTATTTGCAATATGCCTTTTCGGGATCCCTGGGTCTCGGCACATCCAATTCTTTAAATTTGATTCTGATAACCAAAACTCGCGAAATTGTTGCTTGTATACCTCTTTTGACACGGTGAAACTTTTAAGCGCAATTAATTAAATTCGATGCGTCCGATTTCGATTACACACAAATAAAACAGGGTTGCATTGCTTTCAGAAATGCTTATCGATGCCGATAAATCAATATGAAAGCTATGCCACTTAGTTGTAATTGAAACAATTAAAAAAAGGATGAATAAAAGGATAAAATACAATTAAAAAGGCATTTTTTCCGGATAGAGGACGTTTTAAAACGGACAAATCTATCAGCAAAAAGACAAATTGGCAACACTGATGAGCACGCTCTGTGTCGCTCTCTCGTTTCTGTGTGAGTACATGCGCACCAGAGACCTGCAACGGGTAAATGTGCGTGAAATGTAAACATGCGGGCTCGATCACCCGCTGGAACATACCCTGCCTTTTTCATTATTTAATAATTGTATGCCACAAAAATATGATTTTTAATTAATAAATTCTACAAATAATAATTAATAAACAATACAAAGCAAAGAGAATGAAAAAAGTGTTTGCATTTAAAACAGGGTATGTTGCTACGGGTGATCGAGAATGCCGTCGCTTGTGTGCGCTCTCTCTCAGCAGCGCTTTGCGCTCTGGGCAAAAATGCGTTCGGCTTTTGCCGAACGCTCTGGGGTTGCACGCTATACAAAAAATATGATACCACAAAAATGCTTGTTTGACGCCTCTATGTATTGTTTGCTTAGTGGTTATACTGTGATATAATTTGTTCAATATCATTAGTATTATCTAAAAGTAATTCCAATATTTTCAGTATGGGCTGTTTATTGGCCCGTAAAATATTTTCTACTGAAAATGCAACAATTTGTTTTAAAATTTGGTAGTTATCCGGCAATCTGAAAATGAATATATTAGATTTTGTTTTTAGATATTATGTAACTACAATTCTCATACCTTTGTTTTAACTGAGTAACGACCTCGACGACAAAGTCAGTGCAATGCTGGCGGATTTTTAGATCAGTTAATTTGTCAATATTTGTTTTAATCTTCATTAAATTTGATTCAAACTCGTATCCCAAGTATAAATCTTCTTTTATATCATCGTGAAAATCATCCTCCAAAATATTTATTTGGGAATCTGGTGGTAGTATTTTTGTTTTTGGGAAATAAATTCCATGGGTTAATTCACCTAATAGTTTGGCCGGGTTGGAAGTATTGGTCTGAAAGTTTTTATTTATGCGCTGCATAACTTCCAGAATGGGCTTTAGGAACAGCAAGTAAAGATAACACTGTGTTACAGCCAAAAAACTTCTGGGATGCGACATAGCGTAGGTTGTAGATATAGTTGCAGGTAACCTTGTGGCATACTAGAATTTTTCGTTGCACATCGAAATTTTAAATTACGGTACAAAAACCGTTTTTTCGAGGTTGATGGAGTCTAAAAATTCTATGTCCTAAACTATGCATCTCACAATAAATTGTAAAACGTCGTTAGAAAGTGAAAAGTAACACCTTTCTAACGGTGTATTACACTGCAATCTCGGATAAATATTGAGGGAGCTACATGTAAAAATATATGAAAGTTTTCAGTTTTTTGCGACTTTACCCTACTTTTAACGTAAATTAATAAGTTAAATTTGTAGAAAGCAACTAACTTTTGGCATGTAGTTTCAAAAAACATTTAATTTTTCGTCTTCTGCTTTTTAGTTTTTTAAAATCGAGTGATATTTAGCTGAGTTATTAATTTTTTTAGAAAAAAAGTCATGGAAAAAAACTCGTTTGTTAACTACTTTGCTAACGACGCAACTACAAATGGAATATGAGGGGATGGGGAAATGGCGCAATAATGGCGAAAATATCAACATTTTGAGCAATTCTGTTTCAGAAAATCTATTATAGCTTGGCGAATTATTGTCCGATTTTAGAAAATGGACACACGTTTTACTCGTGAAAATGTGTTCTTTTTAAATACAATTACAAGTCTAAGGGGTTTTTAATAAAATAGTGTTCAAAAACATCACCAAAGTAAAAAAATGTAAAAAAACACACAAAAAATTTGTTAACATAGAAAATACTCCAATATAGGAAATGAAACCTGTTAAGTCATGTATCGCACGTTTAAAGGCCAAAGTTTCTTCTTTCTAAAACTTTTAAGAAAATGAAAATCAGTGGATATTTGACGAAGCTATGGGCGTAAAAGTTACCGTATGTGCGAAAAAACATTCTTTTTACCGTTATTCAAAATTTTGATGTGATTCAAAAAATTCTAGTATGCCACAAAATTATATTTAACTATACCTACAACCTACGCTATGTCCCATCCCAGAAGTTTTGTTTTGATTTTTTTTTGTCACAGTGTGTAATTGATCTCACTGTATAGGTCACTTAAAATTAAAGCTTTGCGGCACTTTTCATTCAAAGCTGTGGTATTGAAATGCAGCTTTAATTCGATCCACTGGTCTAGAATACGTTTGACCGCATGCTCAATTGAGAGCCACCGCGTGTCGCATACTCTAGGAATCTTAAGGGGATCCTTGACAAAATATATATTAAAAAACCAAAATTAGTTTAAATGCATTTATAATGAGTAACATATAATTTATAAACACTAAGGACAAGCATAAGAACACAATTTACTTTTAGTACGTTGTTAGAATGTAAACAAACACAAATTAATAATCGGAAAAAAATCAAACTAATGTTAAGAGACATTTATGTACATACGAATGCAAATAATACAAAATATTTCACTCTACCTCATCACTTTTTATAGCCTGATACAACATTCTATAAGCAATCTGTCTACTTGAACTCTTTGAAAACCATGCATAGGTTTCGCTTATGATAAACTCTAGCGATTGTGGCAAACTCTTTTTAGTAGCTGCATTCACTGCCAATTGCACCGAATGGCAGACGCACTTAATTAAAATTACGGACGGCACGGACTTCTACAGCTCTACAAAAACACTTTTGTTTTTACCCACCATGACATTTGCATTGTCGGTTCCAATTCCTGCCATGTTTTTAATTGGGATTTTGCGATTATTTAATCACGCTAACACACAATTGGCAATTGTAACCGCGTTTCCACTTTCAATTTGAATCAACGACAACAAGGTTGATGTAATATCCAACCGTTGATGGCTATAAAATAAAATTTAAAATGAATAACTAACATTGATTATGTATAAGAGATGTTCCTTACCTAGAACCTTATTAATAGAAATATCGGTCGACTCTTCAATTAACAAACTGAATTTGCTGTCTCCAATGTCTTTCCTTAACTCCTCGTCAAAGTGCGGGGCCAAAACGTATTTAATTATGCTAGTGCATTTGGTCCTCTGCAATTTAATGTCTTTGGCGCAAAAATGCAAACTGCACAGCTCGCTCATGTGTCCAACAGGATTGATCGCTGTATGTTGTGCACAAAACATTGCAAGTGTCGCCCCCTGACGATGAGCTGCAAATGTTGAAACTGTCTGCTACGTTATTTTGTTCACCTGTGCGTAGTGCGCTGCATTTTGTGTGTTTTTTTGTAGAACCATGTGCGCGAACCTGATCTATTTTTGCATTTAAGCTGCATCTTCAGTATTTGCAATATGCCTTTTCGGGATCCCTGGGTCTCGGCACATCCAATTCTTTAAATTTGATTCTGATAACCAAAACTCGCGAAATTGTTGCTTGTATACCTCTTTTGACACGGTGAAACTTTTAAGCGCAATTAATTAAATTCGATGCGTCCGATTTCGATTACACACAAATAAAACAGGGTTGCATTGCTTTCAGAAATGCTTATCGATGCCGATAAATCAATATGAAAGCTATGCCACTTAGTTGTAATTGAAACAATTAAAAAAAGGATGAATAAAAGGATAAAATACAATTAAAAAGGCATTTTTTCCGGATAGAGGACGTTTTAAAACGGACAAATCTATCAGCAAAAAGACAAATTGGCAACACTGATGAGCACGCT
The DNA here is from genome assembly GCA_037043435.1 of Drosophila suboccidentalis. Lineage (NCBI taxonomy): Eukaryota > Metazoa > Arthropoda > Insecta > Diptera > Drosophilidae > Drosophila > Drosophila suboccidentalis. The sequence goes on from JBAMBK010002371.1 coordinate 109,900, forward strand.
CTGTGTCGCTCTCTCGTTTCTGTGTGAGTACATGCGCACCAGAGACCTGCAACGGGTAAATGTGCGTGAAATGTAAACATGCGGGCTCGATCACCCGCTGGAACATACCCTGCCTTTTTCATTATTTAATAATTGTATGCCACAAAAATATGATTTTTAATTAATAAATTCTACAAATAATAATTAATAAACAATACAAAGCAAAGAGAATGAAAAAAAGTGTTTGTATTTGGAACGGGGTATGTTGCTACGGGTGATCGAGCATGCCGTCGCTTGTGTGCGCTCTCTCTCAGCTGCGCTTTGCGCTCTGTTGTTTTACTGAAAAGAGCGGTCGGCTTTTGCCGAACGCTCTGGGGTCGCACGCTATACGAAATAAATGATACCACAAAAACGCCTCTATGTATTGTTTGCTTAGTGCTGACAGAATATTCATACGGGTTGGTCCTTGGTATCCAGAATTTGGTTGAAATAGCAAATTCGAGCGGCGTTTAATATTTATGTTTTATATGCTTTAGAGATGGGCATGGGCCGTGCCGTGTCCGTGCCGTGCCGTGCCTATTTAAAAAAAATCCGTGTTGGGCCGTGTTGGGCCCCTTATAAAAAATTGCCGTGTTTTACCGTGCCAAAGTCGGTAGGCACGGTAGGCACGGGAGGCACGGTAGGCACGGTACAGATTTTGAATTTAATTATGGTAGTATCGATAAGTTGGCGTTGTTTTATAGCTTGTTTGTCAGCTTGAGCTGTAGGATTCATCGATGTATCGCACAATTTGCGAACACTTACAACATCGATAGCACGATTGATGACATTATAATAAAAAAGTGACGCCACGAAGTGACAAAAATGGAGATGGGCATGGGCCGTGCCGTGTCCGTGCCGTGCCTATTAAAAAAAATCCCGTGTTGGGCCGTGTTGGGCCTCAGTTTTTACCAGCCGTGCTTGGGCCGTGCCGTGCCTCAAAAAGGAGGCCCATGCCCATCTCTAATATGCTTACATACATATTACTAATTCTATTATAACCAATATTCTATTTTATGGAGACTGGCACAGGTTATCTTAGCCGCACCTCGTTCCTATGGCAGCTATCGTATAGCTGAGGTCTAATCCAAATTTTAAAACAGAGTTGATTTGCGGCCGGTATCCAGCAACCTACATTCGAAATTTAAACTCTTTAGCTCTTATATTCTCTGAGATCGACGCGTTCAAATTGACGGACGGACAGACAAATAGACATGGCTAAATCTACTCGTCTATTGATACTGATCAAGAATCACTGCGAACGGCAGTCCGCGCTGGTGACGAAAGCATCACGAAGGTGCGAAAGGCAATACATACAGGAAGAATGGAAAATGTGCTATGACTGTCCGATCAGGTCGAGTTATATACCGATTAAAAGGTATAATTTAAACTAACAAAGGTGCATACTAAGGCTTTTAAGAACTTATCTGTTAACTTAATACATATGTTTATACGTTTTACTAAGAATAGAAATAGGACAGCAGCAACAAATTGTCGTAGCAGCCAGATCTGATAATAAAAACAAAAAAAATATTTATATTTGTATTTATCGGGGGTGCCACAGATATCGCTTTCACTTGAAGTTCACTTCAATTTCATTTCGCTGTGCCACAGGTAAAATCGCACAATAATTTTGTGCGGAATAAACTAGCGCTAAGTCCGCTTTCGTCCCATGCTGCCACCTAGTCCAATTTAGATTTTCAAAGTCGGGGGAAGCGATGCCACATTTTTTAGTCAGAATTCGAAGTAAGGTATTTAAAAAAAGTATATGGAACCACTTCAGTTTTATTTAAATTAAGCATTAGAAAAATATGTAATTTGAGGTAAATCAAGTTTTACCCAAAAAAAACCTTTAACTTATTGTGCAATTTGTAAAAACATTTGTCACGAAGAGTTGCCAGATTAATGGTATACAATTGCTAGAGTTGTCGAGTAACTTTTATTTTCTCGCGCCAAATACTTTTAAATTTTTTTTAGCTAAACAAAATAAATTATTGCATAAATAAATTAAATTATGTTTATTAAGTAAGAAAAAAAAAGCTTATTGCTCTGCAATGATAAACTTGCAAAAGTTGCTAATCAAACTCTTGGGTAATTTAATCTGAGAAGGTGTCAACCCTTAGCAGCCTAGTTCGAAAAGGTTGGTGAAAATGCTAAAGCTTAGTACTCAAGCTAACTAAATTTTACGCGGCGTAAAGTGCTCAATATTTAGCTGTCGACGAGCGTAAAGCCAGAGTTGCCAATGCAACACGGAAAATAACAAAAAGTTGAGTGGTAACTCTATGCGTCAACAGCGGTTGATTTTAAATATGAACATGCAGAACTGATTTGGATAAAAGAGGAGAGAATAGGCATTGAAAAATTCAAATTAAAGTTAATAGAGGAGAAATATGCGATGGCACGCAAGCACAGCGGGTATTGGGTGCACACATCGCTTTTGAACTTTTTACGTGGATTTTCCCTCTATATTAATGAAAAAATGCAAAGTCTTTGGTTTATGTCTATAAAAACAATATTAGTTTTCGTTCTTGCTTATAATTCATTAATATTGTCGTCGTTATTGTCAACGTCGCTGTTTTTCGTCGAAGTTCCAGCCATTTTTTTGAATTTATGTGAGTGAGCGAGATAGATATACCCAGCGAAACTCTAAACAGTTTGATGTTTCGCTGGGCCTGTCAGCTGTAACAGCTTTCTGTAACAGCTCTGTTAATTTATTTAGTTTGCGGACACCCGAGCGAAGCTAAATGTCAAGTTCTTCCTCTTCCCCTTACGCCAGCGTTTTTTTTATATGGAGTTTGGGTTTACGCCAGGCCTTTTTTTGAGTTTGAGTACTATGCTTAAGAAATATTAAATCTCTCGAAGTTCTGTGGCATCTCGGAAATTTCCGTGCGGAATTGCTATCTGCGGATTTCTATTTCGCTTGCGATTTCCGTGGCATCCCTGTATATATACATATATGAGGTTGGAAAGATTTTTGAAGGGCATTTTTTAGAGTATAGTATATAGTGAAATGAAGCATTTTTTCCACATTTTGGCGGCTTCAGAGAATACGCCGATAACGTTTATTTTTTAATTTATAATATTGTACTCTAATTCTTAAAAAAAAATGATTGGCATTCGGCACATTGCGCAATAAGGTCCCGAATCTTCTAGCCTAACAAAATATTTTTTTTTTGCGCAGTGACGAATGCCAAACCTTGTTTTTAAGACCATAAAAAAACATCTTTACGAGGTAAAAGTCTAGTGACGAAAACATTTTCTTGCCCCAAAATTTCTGATATCCAATTTGTGACAAATATTAAGTTTTACATATAAATTATTTAAAAAAAAATGTTTGGCCCTCGGCACATTGCTCTAAATTCTTCATACCTAACAAATATTACATTTTTGCGCAGTGCCGAGTGACAAAATTTTTTTTGGCTAGAGCTGTCGAGTAATATTTATTTTCTAGCACCAATTACTCTTAAATTTTTTTTAGCTAAATAAAATCAATTATTCGGGGGTGCCACAGAAATCGCAGCGATTTAGCGTTTTGCGTTTTCAATAACCTTTTCCAACTAGACTAAGGTTTGACACCTTCTCAGATTAAATTATGCTGGGGTTTGTTTAGCAACTTTTTTAGGTTTGTTATTGCAGAACAATAAGATTTTAATTTTTTCCGTTTTAATTTATATAATTTAATTTATTTATATAACAATTGTTTTTATTTAGCTAAAAAAAAATTTAAAAGTAATTGGCGCGAGAAAATAAGTATTACTCGACAACTCTAGCAACTGTCTGCCATTAGTCTGTCAACACTTCGTGACAAATGTTTTCACAAATTGCACAATAATTTAAAGATTTTGTTTTAGTAAAACTCAAAAGAGCTTTTTTTATTGCTTAATTTAAAGAAAACTGAAGTTGTTCCATAAAATTGTTGCTTTAATTTCATACCGCTGTGCCACAGGTCAATCCGCAAAATAATTTTTTGCGGAACGAAATAGCGCAAAAGCAGCTTCCGTCCGATGCTGCCACTTAGTCCGATTTAGATTTTCGAAGTCAGCGTCAGCGATGCCACATTTTGTCAGAATTCGAAGTAAGGTATTTAAAAAAAATATATGGAAGCACTTCAGTTTTCTTTGAATTAAGCATTAAAAAAATAGATCTTTTGAGGTAAATCAAGTTTTACCGAAAAAACCCTTTTATTTATTGTGCAATTTGTGAAAGAAGTGTTACGATGAGTTGCCACACTAATGGCAGAAAATTTCTAGAGTTGTCGAGTATTTTTTGTTTTCTCGCGCCAATACCTTTTAATTTTTTTTCATCTGAATCAAATCACTTATTATATAAATAAATTAAATTATTTAAATTAAAACGAAAAAAAAAAATCTTATTGTTCTGTAATAATAAACCTAAAAAAGTTGCTAACCAAACCCCTAGATAATTTAATCTAAAAAGGTGTCAACTCTTAGCAGCTTCTGTGGCAGCCCTGATTATATAAATAAATTAAATTATATAAATTAGAACGGAAAAAAAATAAAATCTTATTGTTCTGCAATAACAAACCAAAAAAAAGTTGCTAAACAAACTCCTGGATAATTTAATCTGAGAAGGTGGCAACCCTTAGTCTAGTTCGAAAAGGTTTTTAAAAACGCAAAACGCTAAAACGATGCGATTTCTGTGGCACCCCTGTATTAGCTTTGTCACAAAAAAAATATGCCTAACAGGCAGAAGGAGGATTGGCAGAACCCATAAAGTATTTATATTCTTGATCAGCATCAACAGCCGAGTCCATATAGCCATGTTCGTCTGTCTGTCTGCCCGTCTCTTTAAAGTTTAAACGCAACGATCTCAGAGACTATAGCTAGAGCTTTAAAGTATGTACGTATGTAGGTTCCTGAATAGATCAATATCATCGCAGCGTGTACGTAATACTGTGTCCAAAAATACTGGGAATTTTTTGTATGTATAAATCAAAAAATCTTTATTTATTCTTCAAAATCTATTTCATCGCCTTCGAAATATTCTTTGGCCGATGCAATGCACTTACATATGTCAACGCTTTTTCCAGTCATCGAAACACTTGTGAAAGTCGTTTTCCGGTATAGCCTTGAGCCCCTTCTTCGTTTCATTTATCATCTCCTCAATTGATTCAAAACGGTGTCCCCGGATTGGTCTTTTGAGTTTGCTGAACAGCCACAAATGTAAGATGCAATAACCAGTCGTCTCAGGCCCAAATATTCTTTTAAAATGGTATTAAACGATCCAATTGTTAACCGACGATTATTGAGCACCCATTTCTTCACTTCTTTGACAGCGCTCTCATCTGTAGACATTGATGGTGGCCCATGCCTTTCTTCGTCTTCGACACGTTCTCGACCGTCTTTTAACACTTTATACCACTCAAATGTTCTTGTTTTTGATATGGTATTCTCGCCAAAGGCCGTCTGAAACATCCTCAAAGTTTCGGGGGCAGTAATTCCATTCCAGAAACAAAATTTGATTACCCTCGACTGTAGACGCACCTTACCGCGAGCGAAGCGAGCAAAGGGGCGAGCCCCCTTGTTATTGTCTCTAAGATGGACGCAATCGAATAGACTGACTGTTGATACTGATAGACAATATGTATAATTTAGGTAACTGCCACGCCTTCTTCTCTTAATGGACACAGTGTATAAATAGTTTGCCTTTTGGCACACCGCAAAAGGTGCAAAAAACGGCACCTTTTTCGTAATGTGAAAGGCAAACTATTTTTATTTTATTTTAGAATATTTTTATATACTACAAATCACATTCAACATGTTTCTTTGAAATCCAGATTTCTTATAGTAGTAACCTGTTGAAACAAACTTTCTTATGTGTGTATCTGTATCAAACTAATTTTGAAAAATCTATGCCATAAATGAATAGGCAAAAATCACAGCTTAGAATATATGCAATAATATTATTATGTAAAAGGCTCTTCCCTTTAACGCTAGTAAGAGCTTAAGTTCAAGAAAATTTCTCGATATTTAAACACTTTAAATCTGGTTCCACGTTTGATCAGGCTTTTTTAAACCATATTGCTTATGCATACGTTGTTTTTTTTTTTTTTTGTTTTTTTTTGTTATCCAGTGCCAGTGCCAGTATTCAAATCAGAGTTGAGCCCGAGTTCGACCGAAGTTTAAGTAGTTGTTGTTCTTTGGTTCGGCCCTCCCGTGAAGCGTGTTGTGCTGTGATATTATATGCCATATGCATATGTATATTTGCCTCTAAATATCTTATTTATATCGTGTATCGTGAAGCAACCAAGCGGCACAGCCAGAGCCGATAAAAGCACTGAGAGATCTGTCAAGTAGTTCAGTGTTGCTTTAGCTAAGAATTTGCAGCGGTCTTTTCAATTGAATTAAACTGTGTTTCTCAACATCGCAAAAGGCAACAAATTGGATTTCTAATGCTAGTCTGGAATGAAAAGCAGGATAGCAATTTTACTTTTATTTGAGTTGCGTACATAGACACATACACCCGTTTCATTGGATTTCGGATTTTTCGGATTTTTTTTTTTTTTTGTGAGCATACATCATTATTGTCTGCCTTGTGATAATGCCCAGCAGCATTGCAAACGAAGGCTACGAGTATCAGAGCAACATCACCAGCCGTAATATACCCAGTGGATCGACGGTAGTCCAGAACGATGTCGATGCCGTGGACAAATCAGCCAGCCAACTTGAGCTGTTGTCGCAGTCACTTGCCCCGGTCGCTATCAGCCGTCGAACTGGCTGGAAGGTGAAGGGTTCCGCCTTGTCCCTCAACACGCATAACCGCATCCGCAATATTGTTGAGGCTCTGAAAATTAAGCCGAACCCACTAAAGCCCATGATACCGCTGTCCATAGGTGCGTAACTTGCTGAAAAAGTATATTATATATCATCCAGATTTTCAAACTCATAAGAGCTTTTATGCTTAATATCCGTTAAAAATTGATAAAAAAAAAAAAAAAAAAAAAAAATGTATGAACCAGGCAGAAGGAAGCTTGGCAGACCTCATAAAGAATATATATAGAGTATGTATTTTCATTATCAGTATCAATAGCCATGACGATTTTCGGTCTGTCTAGGACTTTAAAATTGGCATGTAGTTTCTGGATACCAGACGCAGATCAAGTTTTAGATTTGGATCGGACCGTGTATTATATTGTATAGCCGACAAAGAAACAATCGGTCGAAAACCGAGCTCTAGTACGAAAACTATTTAAACTTTTGAGATATCCTAGCAAATCGGACAGAAGATGCGTCTGTGGATTATACATCCTGACCATATTTGGTTGAAATCGGTCCATTATATCAAATAGATGCCATAGGAACGATCGGGCAATAATTAATTAATTAAGATTTACTATGAGGATTTTTTTTCTGGAGATATCTTAACAAAACTCGCAGATTTATATTTTCCTAAAGAAATTTGATTTACAGACTGTAAATGTTCAATTGTCTTATATATCTTGGCCAAATTTGGCTAAAATATCGGTTTACCGATACGGCTATCAGGAGACTAATTTGACGAAATTTCAATGCAGCGTTCAGTTACAATGTGGTTGCAAATACTTTTTAGGTCAAGTACTTTCTCTGTATAATAGTTTTTGGAAGCTGAAAAATCGACAAATAGTTGGGATCTTCATCTGATAAAATTAAAATAATCATTAGAAATATTTCCGATTCGTAGATAAAAAAATGGAAAGTACTTATAAAACATTCATGGCTCGAAATTCTAGAAGTTAACGTTTATATCAAAAGTAAAATGATATTTTAATTAATATAGATTCAACTCAAACTTTTAAATATTCTATAATATATAATGAAAATATGTTCGTGTGCATATTCACTTCAATCTTATCAGGTCACGCCCGACATCAGTTGACTGGGTTTTGGAATCCTTTCCAATCATTCTGAAACTTGCATGTCATTTAAAGACACATTAAAAATGCCAAAACTTGTTTACTTAAACTCGCGGTTTCTTTTCTTTTAACGCGGATGCAAAAACAAAACAAAAGGCCCTATAAAGGCGAAAAGTAGCAAAAAAAAAATTGTTTCTTTTTTATTGCGCTAGGATAAGTCAATAAATCGAATTAAATTAAATAAAATTAAATTAAAGCGAATGGTAAATACACCTGTATGGTGAGATCTTATAAGGAAAACTGCGTTTACATGTCGATTTCTCAAAAGAAACAAAACATCATGTTAATATGCATTTGTGAGAAGCCTCAAATTTTTCGAGTTTGTATTTAATATATTCAATTTTGCTAAATGGGGAACGAGAATATATATAAAATAATAGAATACTAGGTCTGGATATTTGTTACATATTTATTATTGTTTTTGTCGCGCACGTTTTCGATGCATTTGCATAAAATGTAGTTTCACCTGTTTTGAGAAGCGAGAAACAAGATCAATAATCGAAAAGATTAGAATCGAGCTGGTATAATAGTCGCTTTGCTTATCATAACCAACCGGCCACCGTCCACCAGCCACAACCGCAAGGGACTTAGCTATAGGCGGAAACTTAAGCGAATGCGTTAAACGAGTTTAAGACTATATGAAAACAAATATGTATTTGATGATACATAAATACATATGTATGTTTATATGTGAGAAATTTAAATGATTCTTATTGAACTATTTTCACTTTGCACGCACAATTTCTTGTTCAAAATTTAAAAGCTTGGCTTGACTCTATTACAGGTGATCCGACAATATTTGGAAACCTGAAAGCAGCCGATGAAACGATGAAGGCGGTACTGCGTGCAGTGGAGAGTGGCAAGTTTAATGGCTATGCTCATACGCAGGGCCATGAGGCTTCGAGAGTGGCGGTGGCCAAATATAGTTCACATCAACGCATCGATGGGGTGATAGATCCGAATGATGTCGTACTTTGCAGCGGCTGCTCTTCGGCGTTGGAGTATTGCATATTGGCGCTGGCGGAAGGCGGTCAAAACGTCTTGGTACCGCGTCCTGGCTTCTGTTTGTATCATACGCTTACAGAGGGCTTAGGTATTGAAGTTCGTTACTATGACCTGTTGCCTGAGCAACAGTGGCGTGCCGATCTCGAGCAGTTGGAGAGTCTTATCGATGAAAACACAGCCGCACTGTTGATCAACAATCCGAGTAATCCTTGTGGCAGCGTCTTCGACGAAGGGCATCTGCTGCAACTCGTGGATATCTGTGAGCGTCATTACCTACCTATTATTGCCGACGAGGTGAGTGTCAGTCAGTTGCTTAGTAAAATACCCAAGTTAATTTTGTTTTTTTTTAGATCTATGAGCACTTTGTGTTCCCAGGATCGCGCCATGTGGCGGTCAGTAGTCTGGCACGCGAGGTGCCTGTGCTCTCCTGCGGTGGACTGACCAAACGCTTTTTGGTGCCAGGCTGGCGAATGGGCTGGATCATCGTTCATGATCAGCATAAGCGTTTGGGCAGTGCATTAACGGGCTTAAAGAATATGTGTGGACGGATCCTAGGCTCTAATACTATCATCCAAGGTGCTCTTCCCGATATACTATCCAAGACTCCGCAGAGCTACTTTGACGGAGTAATTGGAGTGCTCTACGTGAGTAATATACTTATAAGGTGTATGCAAAAGCTTATTAATAATTAATTATTGTTTTATTGTAGTCCAACGCCCAATTGGCATATAAATTATTAAACAAAGTGCGCGGGTTGAACCCAATTATGCCCAGCGGAGCCATGTACATGATGATAGGCATTCGTATAGAGTGTTTTCCTGATTTCAAGGACGATACACATTTTGTTCAGGAGCTGGTTAACAAGCAGAGCGTCTTCTGTTTGCCCGGTAGCTGTTTTGAATACTCGGGCTATGTGCGCATTGTTCTTACAGTACCGGCTACTATGATTGAAGAAGCCTGTATTCGCATCGCCGAGTTTTGCGAGACGTACTACAAGAAGGACACACAGGCGCACATCAAGCACATCCTATTGGATGATAAAAATGTGTAGTATGATGCATATGTAGTATGAAACATATGTACATACATTTAGTATATAAGCACTTAGCATGAACTCACATTGGTATCATTACAGAAACTTGTCGCATAATATTATTAAATGCTTGCTTTTTATTTACAAATGCATAAATAATGCAATAAACTACCAAACTTACCTGCAGCTCAGCTGACACTAAAGTATGGTGTAAAATGTTTAAATTTGTTAAATATGAATAGAAATAAAATTGTTAGCATTTAAGTCAAGAAAACTATTGTTTCTATTTCCACTCTACCATAAAAAATAGACTTTTGTCAGATTTTATTGCGCTTCTCCTTTGATGGATGTGAATTTGATTTATGTAAGTACATATGTACATGTAAAAATTAGATATTTTTCGTCACAAAATCGAGTATTAGAAATTTTGGGGCATGGAAATGTTTTCGTCACTAAGCTTGTACCTCGTTGAGGTTTTTTTTATAAAATATCAGAAATTTTGCTAATGGCTAATTCTTTTGATATTATATCTTTGTCAAAAGGTGTATAGTGCTTGTAGAAATATACGTCAATACCATGGCCGGTGTCCCTTTATTAGGATATAAAATAATATTGGTAAAAATCTTAACACAGAAGCCGTAAATTACTTTTGAGTTTTATTTTAAGCGAAAAAAATAAAACTCATTCTTAATGATAATTTTTGAGTTTTATAAAATTACTCAAAAATAAAATAATTATCATTAAGAAAAAAATTTAAAAATTAAAAAATAATTTTTATAGTATAACTTATAATGATTACGGTCCCTGGATTATAGATTTATGATAAAAAAAAAGTCCACATTTAAGCTATCACAACGCTTTGATACAAACAAACAGATAACACTATGTAACAAGATTTTTGTCCATGGGTTGTAATTGTTATTTCCTAGTGAGTTAGGTCCCAAAAGTATAGAAAACAGCTATTGTCCCAAGATAACTTTGCTTTTGATGGGAGATTACATTTGGGGATTGATAAGAGAAAGTGACTTGCAGTATAAACGCAAATGTCGAAAAACCACCCACTTCTGATTTACTTTTATGTTTTTGGTTTTCTGAAGTTTTAATAAAATCTAGGTTTGATTTATATGTGCTGTTCTGTATGATTTTCTCTGTAGTAAAAGACTCAAACACGTTTTTCTCATAATTTTAGCATATTTTAATGAATCTCATTGTCCTGGTGACAAAAGCAAAGTTTCCGAGGAATATTAGGTGGTTTCCATACTTTTAAGACATAACAGACTAGGAAATAACAATTACATCCCAAGGGCTGAGAAATTTTTTATTTTTGTTACATAGTGTAATCTGACTTTTTATCTCATTTTCGAAAGGCCACTAAAAATTTGAAATTTAACTATCTATCTATAAAAATCGTCAATATTAAAAATTTCACCAAATCTGACTCATCCGCTGCAATCATTTAAAATTTTTCCCACCCACTTACACTCTTTAACTCACAGGGGGTTACCAAAAGTCTAAGTGTGCACATTCGTTATTTAAAATTTTACCATTCAATCGGTATATAATTATAAATCATAAATACATCAAAAAATATATATATAAAACCTAAAATAGTTAAAAATATTTTTTTTTCTGGGTATTCCCAGGATCGAGAAAGCAACATTTGTACGTCTTTAAATGAAAAAAAAAATGGGCAAGAGTTGACATTTTCAAAAAAGTTTTCTCACGTGTTTAATGCATTTTATCAACACTATTTTTATTATAAAAGACAAGCTTTGAATACTTGTCGTTTTCGAATTGTTTATAAGTATTTAGAAAACAATGCATCGCGAACGCGACGAAAAATGGAAGTCATGTTTGACTTCATCTTGACAAATGCGAAAGTCTGCGAAATGTGGCGATTGTAATTGGACTTTAGAGTCAGATTTAGCGATTAAGCGGGAAAAATCCATATTTAGCGGGAAAAAACTAAATTTGGCCGGAATAAGCTAAGTTTGGGGAAATGTCAAAATTTAGCAAGAAGAGTTAATCTGTGAGTTTTCTTAGGATATCTCATACATCAACAGAGTTTTTGGTTTTAAAAGTTAATTTGCATCCGATTGTTCCTATGGCAGCTATATGAGATAGTCACCCGACTTTGACCAAATTTGATCAGAATGTAACAGACAATATCCTGTTCCAAAGAACTTGTGAGATGGTTCGGAGGGGGCTTAGCTGAGGCCACCAGGCGGGTCGCGGGTTGCGGATAGCGAATGGCCACCCCTCGGGGAGGTTAGCTGCGAATAGCGGGTCTACCCCGTAATAAGCAGTCCCGGACAAACAGCGGGTACGATACCGATCATCGTACCGACAAGGCGTTTGTGTTGCCGCCTTTTAAAGCATAGCCTCACACACCCCTCAACTCCCTCACAAGTACCTATCTCTTCCTTTCCCCTTATCTCACCCCGGGCCGGACTAAGAGTGTTACTCGTACCGTGCTGAGAGTCAGCCTGGCTGGGGGCCCGGGTCAAAAACTAGCTCAGTCGCTAACGGTGGGCTCAGGCAAGTGGCGACCGCCTGTTCTAGTCAGCCTTATCCGGGCATGCGGACCTCTGCTCGGATGGACCTCACCCTTGTCGCGCTACTCGTGGGATCTTTATGGACAAAAAGAATAAAAAATTGAAACTCCCGCAGGATCTCCCTGCGGAAAGTGTTGCCAGACACTTTGAGGACCGCAACCTTGATAGGGAGCGGCCCTCCAACGTGGTAGACCATCCTCCACGTAGCCAAGCTCCGGGTTCAAGTAGGAGAGTGCCACCGGCACAGCAAAGACGGCCAAGTCTTCAAGCATCGCGGAAACACTCGCAAAGGAGCACGGTAGGACCATCCCGACCGATGCGTCCTGCGCTAGCCGCTGATAGGAGCACGGTAGGACAATCCCGACCGTTGCGTCCGGCACTAGCCGCTGACACACGGCAGGAACAACAACGCCTGCCGCGGAAAAAGGATCTCCTGCCGGGCCGAGGAGAACCGGGTGGGTTAGATGACCCCCACAGACGTGCTCTCTGTGGTTCAAGGACCAAGTGGTACCTCCGGTACCTCCAGCAGGGGATGTCGCAGGAGGATGCGTTGGCCAAAGCCAAAGAGCCAAGACCGACGACATCCGAAGACAGGACACCTGCCAAAAGGTCGAGTAGTGCGCTAACACCGCCAACCGACACCCCTAAAAGGGTGCGCGCGGCGGAGCCAACTGCTCAAAGACCTAAAGCAGTGACACCTGTCAAAGCAGAGCACAAAGCTCCAAATCAGGACGGCAGGAAGCTCTGGATGAGCGCCCCAGCACGTCAGCAGCAGCAGCAGCAGCAGCTGGACCAACAGCCAGGAAGTCCACCTCCTCGGCGCCCACTGAGCCTCGCGCATCCTACGCGGCTGTCGCGAGTAAGGTGAAAGTGGCCGTGTTGCCTGCGGAGTATCCCCAGGTAATTCTCAGTCGCGGGGACCTTTCCGCGCTTGAGGAGGCCATCCTGGATCAGGTTATACTGACAGGGTGGGACACTGCCGTTTCCTTCCTTGGAATTCATTTCCGGGTAGGCCACCTGGTCATTGAGTGCACAGACCAGAACTCGGCAGACTGGCTGGCGACGGTAGCTTCACAGTTACATTCATGGAAGGGTGTACCCCTTGATTGTAGGATGGGGGATGACATACCGTCACCCCATAACATCACGATCTACCTGCCGAGAAGTGCGGACAGAGAAACGGATGACTTGCTGGTTATGCTGAGTAACCAGAACAAGATCGAGACTCACGCATGGAGGGTCATCTCCAGGAAGGAGGAAGGAGGAGGTGCCCTTCTGGTACTTGGCATCGATGAGATGGCCAGGGACGATATAGTGACCAGAGGTCACCAACTTTTCTTCCGCTTCGGGAAAATCCCCGTTAGCGGACTGAAAAAGACGGCGGATAAAACCGCACCCGCATGTGAGGACCTCCCTCCAGCGGGACAAAATTCGGAGCCGTCCCCGGCTGCGAGCGGGTCCAGCGTCTGCCCGGCAGGTCCTTCCAATTCATTGGAGGATCTTGCCGAGGACGAAGATCTGGCGGATCTCACACTGGATCCCGCTGCAGTTGAGGAGATGGACCAGCAGCCGGCCATGTCGTCCCAGGAGTTGCAAGACGAACTGGAAGGAGCGGACGTCACTCTGACGCCACGCGATGACGAGGGGAACTCCCAGCCCCCCTCGTCATGTGAAATGGAGCCGCTGATATAGTGCGATGACGCAAGTCATCAGCACTAAGCTAGCCCAGGTGAACATCCACCGTGCGAAGGCGGCCTCGGCCGTCCTAGCCAGGATGTTCACCAACCAACACCTTGGGCTAGCGTTGGTACAGGAGCCATGGATCAACAATGGCATCAAAGGCCTGTACACAGCGGACTCAAAGGTAATCTGGGACCAAAGAGATCCAGTACCAAGAACGTGCATAATGGTGAGGAAATGTATTAACTATACTATCCTTTCAGAATTCCTAAGCAGGGACTGCGTGCCAATAGCCGTGCAGACGGCTGGCAGCGCATGCAACACCGTGGTGGCCTCGGCGTATTTTGCTGGCGACGGAACATGTCCACCAACGGAAATCGTTGGGCTGGCGGAGCACTGCGCCAGGAAAAAGCTCCCCCTGATCATCGGATGTGATGCCAATGCACACCATGTGGTCTGGGGAAGCACAGACACAAACACAAGAGGTGAGTACCTTCTTGACTTTATATTTAGATATAATTTAGAAATTGGAAATGTCGGATCCACACCGACATTCGTAACTAGAATCAGGGAAGAAGTATTAGACATCACCCTGATAAGTAGGTGCCTTAAGCCACACCTAAGTAACTGGCATGTCTCTATGGAGGAATCTATGTCTGACCATAGAATCATCCTCTTTGAGCTGCAAGTCAACACGGACAGTAGCACACCAGCCCGTAACCCCAGAAAGACAAACTGGGAAAAGTTTAAAGCGACCCTACAGCTCAATCTATCCAATGAAAGGACGGGTTTACCCCGTTCACAAGTGGAACTAGAAAGAGTTGTAGGCAATATAAACAGCAGCATAACAAATGCCTTTGAAGAAAGCTGTCCTCTTGGAAGGAAGCGCAAAGAAACAGATGCCCCTTGGTGGAACGATAGCCTCGAGAGGCTACGACTCACCACTCGTCACCTCTTCAACAGAGCGAAGAGAGACGGGTTATGGGACTCTTACCGTGAAAGCCTTACCTCCTACAACAAGGAGATCAGAAAGGCCAAGCGGAAGAACTATCGCGAATTCTGCGAAAGTATAGAAAGCACATCCGAAGGTGCCCGGTTTCATAGGGCACTTTCGAGACGCACGCCAGAGGCTAATTTAGCCCTGAAACGAAGGGATGGCACCTTCACTGGCAGTAGTTTAGCAAAACTAGAGCTATTGTTTGAGACACACTTCCCGGGAAGCACCCCGGTACAAGAAGATACAGTCGAAACAAGTAACATGTCTAGGCCAGTGTCTGCCGACTGGAAAATTGCCAAGTCGACAGTCACAACAGAACGATTACAGTGGGCAATTGGTACTTTCCAGCCCTACAAATCGCCAGGCCTTGATATGATATCACCATCCTTCCTACAGCAAGGGCAGGATATACTCCTCCCCATCCTTAGGAAGGCAATGATAAGCAGCCTTGCACTCGGATACATACCAAGTGCGTGGCGTAGAGCTAGGGTGGTCTTCATCCCCAAAGCAGGGAAGAAAGATATCACCAGCCCCAAGTCCTTCAGACCCATCAGCTTGACATCGTTTTTGCTGAAAACGCTGGAAAAGCTGGTGGACCATAAGATAAGAAGTACTCTTCTGGTGCAATCCCCGCTGCAACCAACGCAGCATGCATACAGAGCAGGCCGATCCACGGACACGGCACTATATCAACTACACCGCACTTTAAGCACAGTAGTTGACAAAAAGGAGGTGGCCATATGCGCCTTCCTGGACATAGAAGGTGCCTTCGACAACACATCTCACGATGCTGTCAAGGCTGCCCTGACCAGGAGGGGCCTAGACACAACCACAGGCAGATGGATTTCCTCACTGCTGGGGTCTAGACAAGCCACGGCAACAGTTCAAGATAACACTGTTACTGTCACAACCACAAAAGGTTGTCCTCAAGGGGGTGTTTTGTCTCCTTTACTTTGGAGTCTGCTAGTAGATGAACTACTCCAGAAACTTGCCGGCTATGGAATTCAATGTCAGGGCTACGCTGATGACATTGTCATCATAGCACGAGGCAAATTCGAGGAAACACTCTGCGACATTGTACAACTAGGTCTACGGATAACGAGCGACTGGTGTGGAGAGGTGGGCCTCAACCTCAACCCCGCCAAGACAGTCATCGTTCCCTTCACTAAAAGGTACAAGTTGCAGAGAATGAGGCAAATAAGGCTGTCAAACAGCATAATAGAAACAAGTAAGGAGGTTAAGTACCTAGGAGTCACTTTCGACAGTAAACTTAACTTCGGCCCCCATGTACAAAATGCGATAGCAAAGTGCACTCGAGCACTTTATGCCTGTCGCAGCATAGCCGGGAAATCATGGGGAACATCACCGAAGATTATTAGATGGCTATACCTAATGGTTGTCAGGCCAATGCTCACATACGGAGCAATAGCCTGGGGTGATAGAGCCCAACTCATCACCGTCAAGAAGCAGCTTTTAAAACTGCAACGGATGGCCTGCGTATGTATGACGGGAGCTATGAGCACCTGTCCGACAACGGCCATAGAAGTCCTAATGGAGCTCACGCCACTCCATGTATTCATTAAACTGCAACAAAGGGCGACTCTGCTAAGGATAGCACGAGAGGGGGTGGGAAGCATCCTTAGCCACAGAGACGCAGAATTGCTATCAGGTGATCTCCCCTTACTATTACAGCCAAGGGACGAGATGACTGCCGAGCTTATGTTCGAGCAGAATTTCAAAGTGAACCTGAGCAGTAAGAAGGACTGGACAACACTTGATGAAGTCCATCCAATGGGTCAACACACCATAAAATGGTACACCGACGGATCTCTTACAGACCAAGGCACAGGACTTGGAGTTGTAGGCCCTCGGATATCTTACCATGAATCTCTAGGAACATATACCAGCATCTTCCAGGCTGAGGTATGTGCAATAGGGAGGTGTGCTGATCTTAATCTCAAACGCAACTATCGGAATAGAGACATAGCCATTCTATCCGATAGTCAAGCAGCTCTCAATGCACTCAGCAAGGCGAAAATAACGTCTAAAGTAGTGCATGAGGTGCGAAAGAAGCTAAACCAACTGGGATCACATAATAGGCTAACCCTAAGATGGATCCCAGGCCACAGGGATTTAGCAGGAAACGAGGCAGCTGACAGACTAGCCAGAATGGGCGCATGCAGGCCCCTAATAGGTCCTGAACCGTTTTGTGGGATTGGAAGACACACAATCCGGGAATACCTACGAAAAGAGGAGAGGCGACTTCAGCAGTCGCATTGGACGGAGACAACAGGTCTCAGGCAAGCCAAATACCTCCTAGGTAGCTACAACCCAAAGCGGTTTAAGCAAGTAATTACACTGGGAAAGAATAGACTCAGAATACTCACCGGTCTTTTGACCGGGCATTGCAAACTGAGAAGTCACCTATCAAAGTTAGGAATTGTAAGCAGTGGAACCTGCCGGTTCTGCAATTGCGAGGAGGAATCCTCGATGCACATACTAGCAGAATGCACTGCTCTATGTAGACGTAGATGTCGTTTTCTAGGGAAACATGTCCTACCGAAGGAGGACATAGCAGACCTCAACCCGGTAAAAATTCTCGACTTCGTGCGAGAACTAGGGTTGATGGATGAGCTATAGGCTCAGAAGGGGGCACAATAGATCCAAAGGGTCGCAGTGCAGATTTCCCCATTACAATAATAATAAACAGACAATATCAAACATACTATCTGTGAGTTTGGTTGGGATATCTTAAGAAATAAAAAAGTTCTTCTTACTAAATGTTATTTTGCATCCGATTGTTCCTATGGCAGCTATATGATATAGTCATCCGACCTTGACCAGATTTGGTCCTAATGTAAGAGACAGTCCCAAACTTACTACTGAAGAAGTGAGGAAAATTCATTTTCGCAAAATCTTCCCGATATGAAAACCGGAACAGGCCTGTATATGGGTATTTCCAGGATCGCGAACGCGACATTTGTACGACTTTAAATGAAAAAAAAAAATGGCAAAAATTGACATTTTCAAAAATGTTTTTTCACGTGTTTAATGCATTTTATCAACTCTATTTTTATGATAAAAGACAATCTTTGAAGACTTGTCATTTGTTAATTATTTATAGAAAACAATGTATTGCGAACGCGACGAAAAATGGAAGTTATTTTTGACTTCATCTTGACAAATGCGAAAGTCTGCGAAATCTGGCGAGTAATTTGGAAGAAAATACTCTTAAACCATAATAAAATAATGTAGTTTTCCATTTTAGAAATAATTTTTATATGTAACTACCGTTTTATATATTTTACAAGTTGTATTAATAATTTGTAACGTGACATCGCGAACGTGACAAGATTTCCACCTAGTTTTTCCAAGAGTTTGTTCATCAAATTTTATTCTATATTCCGATATATAGCTCTTAGAACTTGTTTTAAATTAAACTTTCAATATATTTCTATATATTAAAATGGTTTATGTTACAATCTTACTCCCTGACTTAGTGTAATCGTTAAAATACAAACGGTCCATTTTGTAAATAAATTTTTAAGAAAATAGACAAAAATATGGAAAAGTGAATTTATTCCAATGTAGAATCTATATGTTCATCCTATTGAATTTCTTCTAGCGTATATTGATAAAATAAATAGCTTGAATACATTTTTGGAAGAAAATTTCACAAGATGAGAGTTTTTAATCAATTTTACGTTTTTTGGCAAGGTGGACCTTTTTCTGGAAATGCCCATATGTAAAACTTAATATTATTCGTCACAAAATTGGATATCAGAAATTTTGGGGTATGAAAATGTTTTCGTCACTAAGCTTTTTCCTCGTAAAAAAGGTTTTATTTATAGGATATCAGAAGTTTTGGAATAACATATCAGAAATTTGACAGTATAACTTTATCAATAGGTGTTTAGTGTTTGTAGAAACATACGTCAGTACCATCGCCAAGATAATCAGGCCTGTTCCCAATTACGAACGTTTTCAAAAAGTAAAAACGAAACGAAAACGAACGTTTTACTATTTGCTGTTCCGAACTCCGAACGAAATTAACTTGCTTTTACTTTTCGAACTCGGTTTCGAAAACGTTTCGATAGCAGTAAGTCATCGACCGTATCAGCTGTCATGAAGTGCTCAAATAACAACAAGTTAAGTTAATTTTTCAAAATGCCATCAGCTTTGGATATTGTTTGCTTGCAGGCCAAGCTGATTGACCTGTGAATGTGCATATTCATATTGACACGAAGCAGATGATCCAATTATGGAGAACCAGAGCTGTCATCAATTCAAAAATAAAAGCATTCAAGCTTCAATTTGTATCTTAAATACGATTAGATTTATTTAAAACTCCTTTTGACAATTAATTTAAAATATTTCAGGTTGAATATAGCATATAGAAGCTAAATAAGACTAATACTTTGTTGTCCAATTTAGTTTTTTAATTGAAGCAACTCTAGCAGCTTTCGATTGCAAAGGTTGGTATCGATAACAATAATGAAAGTGGAATTCAGAACAGCTCGGTTTAGTCATTGATGCCCGGTTTTGTTTTTCATGCAATATTTTATAGATGCTTATAAAAAAATTCTTTTAAAATATACTTCAACTATTTAAAGTTAAAGTAGTAATGTTAAATGTTTCTAAAAATGTTCAACATTAATATAATTATCAGTTTATAATTTAGGTTAGCAATCAACTCGTTTTGTGGCAAATCGACTCCTTTTCGGAATTGAGAACAGGCCTGAATAATGAGAATAAAAACACAAAATCAAATTCTAACAAGCAAAATACAACTGTCTGGCAGCCCTGGTTCCTTTTGAAATGCACAATTATAAATAATATGATTATGAATATATTTTTTTTCATTATCATAAAAAGAAAGATTATTGCCTAGCGCAAAAGCTTACAGCACTCTTAAGGTCTGGCTGCTACGACACTTTGCTGCTGCTGTCCTATTCGAATTCTAAGTAAAATGTGGGAAACAACTTTGAAGGTATGTCTAAGAGCTCTTCAAAATACCTTTTCAACGATATATAGATCACATCTGTATCGTTTCGATGCTGTGGGGGTTTCAATTTTAAGGTTTTAGCGATTTCCCGCTAAACAAGCGTTTTTTTCGAAAAATCCGTAGAGCAAAAGTTTGTAGATTTTTGTCCGGGAAGAAGTTTATCTCACGAACCAGGTGAGTTTCCAAAAGTCTTAGTCTGCTTTCGTCACTAGCGCGGATTTCCATCCGCAGTGATTTTAAAAAATAAATATAATAATTACTGAAAATAAAACTTACTAGAATTATTGATGATTAGTGTGTTGCTCATTTAAAAAAAAATTAAGACGATATTATAAATACAAGTATTTTAGTTTTCCTGGCAAGTGTATGTACTTATATATAGATGACTTGGACCTGTGGTATTCGCTCTCTGCTCTGAAACAAAAATTGGGCTCCAGACGGATTGCAAATGCGCTGTTGCCAATTTTTACTTTTCACTTTCACGCACACATAAGTATGTACATATAATATTTCGACAAGCACACAGAAACGATAGTGAGCGAGAGCGCGACACCCAGCGTGCTCATCGTTCTTCTTCTTATGTCTTCTTCTTATGTCTATCCAAGACTAATCATTTTTCGTCGTTGTTCTCTTTCTCTCTCTCTCTCCATTGTAAAGAGCGTTCGGCTTTTTTCGAAAGCTCTGGATTCGCAATTTATACAAAACAAATTATATCACAAGAATGCTTGTTTGACACCTCTATGTATTATATGCTTCATATTAGAGATGGGCATGGGCCTCCTTTTTGAGGCACGGCACGGCCCAAGCACGGCTGGTAAAAACTGAGGCCCAACACGGCCCAACACGGGATTTTTTTAAATAGGCACGGCACGGGCACGGCACGGCCCATGCCCATCTCCATTTTTGTCACTTCGTGGCGTCACTTTTTTATTATAATGGCATCAATCGTGCTATCGATGTTGTAAGTGTTCGCAAATTGTGTGATACATCGATGAATCCTACAGCTCAAGCTGACAAACAAGCTATAAAACAACGCCAACTTATCGATACTAACATATTTAAATTCAAAATCTGTACCGTGCCTACCGTGCCTACCGACTTTGGCACGGTAAAACACGGCAATTTTTAATAAGGGGCCCAACACGGATTTTTTTTAAATAGGCACGGCACGGACACGGCACGGCCCATGCCCATCTCTACTTCATATACAGATTTATATACCGATGGAAAGGGATAGTTCTAACTATTCCCAATCATAAATCTAGAAAAGTTTGTTCTACGACTTTTTAAAAAAAATCGCTAGATTAAGGGGAATTCGATAAGACCAGCTAAATCTGAGACCCCACAGTTTCGAAACGACGCAGGCTACAGATGTTTTCAACTTTTTCCCTAAGTAGATTGTTAAAAGGCTATGTATATGTGAAACAATGGCCGTGTTCACCAGAACAAATCGACAACAGAATATCGATGAAATTTGTATGATTATTCTGGTGAACGGCAGCGATGAGCAATCATGATTTCAAAATTTGATGATTATGATGACTGAAAATTCATTACCAAAATAGTACGCTGAAATGTGATACTTTGTTATCGATACAACAAATCGTAATCAACAGAAAACAAGATTTGAAAATAAATAGGACAAAATTAATAAGGAAACCACATTATCAGGCATGCCACATAAATCTCTTTCACTTGAATTTCACGTCAATTTCATTTCTCCGTGCCACAGTCCAATCACCTAAACAATTTTGGGTGAGACGAAATCATCGCTCAATTCACTGGCATCCGATGCCATGAGAATAATGTCACATTTTTTGTCCGAATTTTTGAATTTAGAGTTGGCTAGTAGTTTGTATTGTTTGCCGCGCCAATAACTTTTACATTTTTTTAAGCTATACAATATCAATCTATATATATAAAATTCTTTGTCCTGACTGACTGACTGACTGACTGACTGACTGACTGACTGACTCACTGACTGAGAATCAACGTGTAGCCCAAACGGTAAAAGATAAAAAGATGAAATTTGCACACAACATAGATGAGATAATTTCATCGTGCAATAAGACGGCGTTTTGCGAAATTCGACCTCTAAGTGGGTTAAATCGGGGTCAAAGGTCACGGAAATGATTAGTATGAAAAACTTTTTTGTTTCTTAAGATATCTCAACCAAACTCACAGATTATATGTTTGTTACTGTCTTTTACATTCTGACTAAATTTGGTCAAAGTCGGGGGACTATATCATATAGCTGCCACAGGAACAATCGGATGAAAATAACCTTTAGTATGAAAAACATTTTTGTTTCTAAAGATATCTCAACCAAACTCAATGATTGTACGTTTGGAACTGTCTCCTACATTCTGACCAACTTTGGTCCAATTTGGATGACTATATCATATAGCTGCCATAGGAACAATCGGATGCAAAATAACCTTTAGTATGAAAAACTTTTTTGTTTCTTAAGATATCTCAACCAAACTCACAGATTATATGTTTGGTACTGTCTTTTACATTCTGACTAAATTTGGTCAAAGTCGGGTGACTATATCATATAGCTGCCATAGGAACAATCGGATGAAAATACCCTTTAGTATGAACAACTTTTTTGTTTCTTAAGATATCTCTACCAAACTCACAGATTGTATGTTTGGGACTGTCCTTTACATTCTGACCAAACTTGGTTGAAATCGGATGGCTATATCATATAGCTGCCATAGGAACAATCGGATGCAGAATAACCTTTAGTATGAAAAACTTTTTTGTTTCTTAAGATATCTCAACCAAACTCATAGATTATATTTTTGGGGCTGTCTCTAACATTCTGGCCAAATTTAGACAAAGTCGGGTTACTATCACTGCGGACGGCAGTCCGCGCTAGTGACGAAAGCAGCACGAAGGGTGCGAAGGCGACTAGCATATATACACAGGAAGAATGGAAAATTTGCTATGACTGTCCGATCAGGTCAAGTTATATACCGTCCGAAAGGTATCAACTTAACTTACAAATGTGCATACTAAGACTTTTGGAAACTTACCTGGTTCGTGAGATAAACAAGTGTAAGTGGGAGGAGAAAAATTTAAATTATTGGTGCTAATGGGGCCGTTGGAGCCTTTTTAATTTTTTTTTTAATTTTATAATATTCTACTCAGAAATACGCGTCGAATAACACCTCATTCATTAAAATCCGACTACTCGTTCAAAAGATAATTAATTTTGAAATTTTTGGTGGCCTTCCAAAAATGAGATGAAAGGTCAGTCTGTTTGTTTGTTTGTTTGTTTGGATCAAATCGTTAATTTAGCTTAAATGTTTGAATGAGGACTTGTTCCTGCTAAATAATCTAGAAACGTTTGTTCTACGACTTTTTCGAAAAATCGCTAGTTTAGCGGGAAATCGCTAAAAACCGCCAAACTTAAAACCGCCATAGCATCCAAACGATAGAAGCTACAGATGTGATCTATATTACGTTGAAAAGGTATTTCGAAGGGCTCTTAGGCATACCTTCAAAGTTTTTTTTTTAGGTAAATAGGTAAACAGCTACAGGTGAAATAAGGTATTTTTCTCCACATTTTGGCGGTTTTTGAAAATACGCCGCTAACGATTTTTTTTAATTTTCAATATGTTATAGTTTGTACGATTTCGAGTTTTTTGATGTATCATGCATAAATTGTAGTCGATTGGCTTGGAAGATATAACCAATAACTAAATATATACATTTTACTTTGAATTGCAATAGTACGGCAACAGCAATTACATTTGACTAACAGTCCAGTAACAATGAAATCTATAATTTGACAGTCGTTCTTAAAGATCGCCAGTGGCGCATAGTGTAGAGCGTCCGATTTTTGCGTGAATTCTCAGCTCGGGATCCGGGTTCGAATTCTGGCACGGATTAAACTTTTTTTTTTATTTCTTAAATGCAATTCATTTGTTAGTAGATGATTATCATGCATAAATTTTTGTTGATTGGTTTGGAAGATATAACCAATTAACTAAATAAATATTTTACTTTGAATTGCAATAGGACGGCAGCAGCAATTACATTTGACTAACAGTCCAGTAACAATGAAATCTATAATTAGACGGTCGTTCTTAAGGATCGCCAGTGGCGCATAGTGTAGTGCGTCCGATTTTTGCATGAATTCTCAGTTCGGGTCTCCGGGTTCGAGTTCTGACACGGCCAAAACTTTTTTTTTCTTTTTTAATTTTTAAATGCAATTAATTTTTAGTAGATGATCCGAATAGGTTTTTTTTAATGTTTTTCAATTTTAAAAGGGTGTTGGCAGAAATCTAAGCTGCAAAATAAAGAATCGCTGTAGTCAGATCTGTCTAAGGTGCTAAGTTTTCGTCAAGTTTGATATGTTCGGGAGACGCGGGTTCAACTCCCAGCGTGAGCAATTTTTCTAAAAATTGTTTTTTATTAGCAGACTGTATTCTATTTTCTATAAACACTAAATTCCTTTTGACAAAGTAGTTTTGTCAAAGGCAGAGGCGATTGCAAAAATTTCTGATATCCCCCAAAAAAACCTCTTTACGCGGTAAAAGTCTAGTGACGAAAACATTTCCATGCCACAAAATTTCTGATATCCAATTTTGTGACGAAATATATTAAATTTTGTATATATGTTAATTTATTATATACTAGGGGGCTCCGCCCTCTGCTCGCTTCGCTCGCCAACCCCCGTTCGTTTATTATATATGCCAAAAAAAAATTAGTATACATACAAAGTAAAAAAAAAAATTGGCATTCGGCACTTTGCGCAAAAAGCTTCAGCTTCCTTGCACCTAAAAAATAACTTTTTGCGCAGTGCCGAATGCCAATTTTTTTTTTACTTTGTATGTATATTAATTTTTTTTTTGGCATATATAATAAACGAGCGGGGGTTGGCGAGCGAAGCGAGCAGGGGGCGGAGCCCCCTAGTATATAATAAATTAACATATATAAAAAATTAATTATATTTCGTCACAAAATTGGATATCAGAAATTTTGTGGCATGGAAATGTTTTCGTCACTAGACTTTTACCGCGTAAAGAGGTTTTTTTGGGGGATAATAAATTCGCTTACAATATTGGCCTAATTTTTGAATAGTGAAACCTATCATCTATTATTTTAAATCTGGCCTTTAGCTGTGTTCATTCCCATTAAATTAAGCTTTTTGCGCGAAACTGTTTTGAATTTTTTTAATAAAGCGTAGTACGCTCTAGCTGAAAACATTTTGGGCGCTCGAAATGTTCGATGTTTTGAAGTCCGGCCTTACAAACTTCAGTGTGACAGCATAATACCAAAAATCACTAAAAAGTTGAGAGATTGTTGGTCTTATGCTGTTGTGGTCACACTGTTGCGTCAGCTGTGCACAACAAACAAATAAATAACATTGAGAACAACAAAATAAAGAAAATTTATCAAATGGACAGGATAAGAGCAGTAGCAGCGACTAATACTCTAATTATTAAATTAAAAATTATTAATTATAAAAATGCCATCAAAATGTTTTTTGTCATTTAAATCACACTATATTGGCCTCTGTTGCACCTCCTTAATCAGTCTAATTCGCTCTTTGTGTTCAAAGATCTCAATTCGGCTCTTATTTTGCTGTTTGTTGGTCGCCATTTCTGTTCAAAAAGATTTCGACTAGTCGAAACACTGATTCAAGCGATGTTTTGAAAGGTCAAAATAAAGCTGCCATCTGTTGACCAAACAGTGTTGTAAAGCGCCAGAAATTATTCTGAACTGCCCATATTTAGGTACAGCGTACATAGGTTTAGAAATGGCCTTACAAAAACATTTCGAGCACGTTTGCAACCCTTTTTTATATATGGAGTTATGGCCTTGCAAACATATTTTCGGCTAGAGCGTACTATGCTTAAATATTAAAAGCTTTGACAAAAAATGAAATGACAACTTCGATTTTGCCTTAAAATTGCATCAAAGCGTTCACCAGAAGCCCATCAACAATTTTTTTATTTCTGATACATGATTACTGATTGATTAGTTCTGGTGAACACGGCCAATGTTATTTCACATTTTCTCCATTTTAGAAAAATCTTTACTTACATATATATAAATTTTATATTTATGTATATGTAACACATATCTGTGGGAATTCGATTAACTATTTTATTTACATTTTCTTCAGCATTGAAAGCGGTTAGCATCAAGAATGTGCCGTAACAGCCAGAGCTTGAGAGTGTACATAAAATCAAAGGCTGATAGCTTTT
Source organism: Drosophila suboccidentalis (assembly GCA_037043435.1). NCBI lineage: Eukaryota > Metazoa > Arthropoda > Insecta > Diptera > Drosophilidae > Drosophila > Drosophila suboccidentalis. The sequence goes on from JBAMBK010002371.1 coordinate 136,329, forward strand.
ACGCTTGGCATGTGTGTTTGTAAAAGAACCTTTAATTTTTCTGACAAGGTAGACAAAAAAATTTATATTTTCTTGAAAAAATATTGTATTACAAAAAACACTCTTTACGAGGCAAAAGTGACGACAACATTTTCGTGCCCCAAAATTTCTGATATCCAATCTTGTGACGAATATTAAATTTTAAATACTAATTATTATTCAGTTTATTAATAGGTTATATAGAGTGGCCCACGAAAAAGTTGCGTTTAAAATGGCTATAACGGGTGAGTATTTTTTTTTATTGAATATTTTTTTTTTTTTAATAGCTCCAACATTGCGGTTTATTTGTGGAAGACCACTTCATTCATATGACTGCCGCGGAAGGCCTTGCAGTAGGCCATCCGATCGACCCAATTTTTCAGCACATTTTCTATAGTATGGTCCTCAATGGCGACTTCAATCTCGTGCTCTAAGTCGTCAATCGTCTCTGGATGGTTTGCATTGCACTTATCCTTGACGGCACCCCACAAAAAATAGTCCAACGGATTCAAATCACAGCTGCGATTATTCGATCTTAGAACGAACCGCGCAGAAGTTCGACTATAACGTTGGCTGTGTGGCACGTAGCGCCGTCCTGCTGAAACCATATGTCGTCGATTTCTTCATCTTCCATTCGGGGGAAGAAAAAGTCTTCCAACATGCCGTAATAGCGGTCGGTTACGGGGGCTCCTGATTCGTTTTTGAAGAAAAGTGGGCAAATGATGCCGCCTGACCGCATACCGCACCCAACAGTCACTCAATGTCGATGCATTGGCTTCTCCAAGACGACGTCCAGGTTTTCGGAAAAAAAAAAATTAGTATACATACAAAGTAAAAAAAAAATTGGCATTCGGCACTGCGCAAAAAGTTATTTTTTAGGTGCAAAGAAGCTGAAGCTTTTTGCGCAAAATGCCGAATGCCAATTTTTTTTTTACTTTGTATGTATACTAATTTTTTTTTGGCATATATAATAAACGAACGGGGGTTGGCGAGCGAAGCGAGCAGAGGGCGGAGCCCCCTAGTATATAATAAATTAACATATATACAAAATTTAATATATTTCGTCACAAAATTGGATATCAGAAATTTTACGGCATGGAAATGTTTTCGTCACTAGACTTTTACCGCGTAAAGAGGTTTTTTTGGGGGATATCAGAAATTTTTGCAATTGCCTCTGCTTTTGACAAAATTACTTTGTCAATTCTCAAAAACCGCTAAAATGTGGTTTAGCGGTTTTTAGCGATTTCCCGCTAAACTAGCGATTTTTCAAAAAAGTCGTAGAGCAAATGTTTCTAGATTTGTGAGCGGGAACAAGTCCTCATTTAAACTTCTAAGCTATAAGAAAGATTTGATCCAAACAGACAAATGGATCCTCTTTCAATTCTAAGAAAACGTATATTTTCAGTTAACTGGTAATATCTTCCAAACCCCTTGGCTAAAATCTGTGTTTCATATATCAAAAAACGCGACATTTTACAAACTACAACACATTGAAAATTAAAAAAAATCGTTAGCGGCGTTTTCTCAAAAACCGCCAAAACCTTATTTCACCTGTAGCTGTTTACCTATTTACCTAAAAAAAAAACTTCGAAGGTATGCCTAAGAGACCTTCGAAATACCATTTCAACGATATATAGATCACATCTGTGGCTTCTATCGCTTGGATGCTATGGTTTTAAGTTTGGCGGTTTTTAGCGATTTCCCGCTAAACTAGCGATTTTTCGAAAAAGTCGTAAAACAAACGTTTCTAGGTTTTGGAACAGGAACAAGTCCTCATTCAAACATTTAAGCTAAATTAACGATTTGATCCAAACAAACAAACACACAAACAGACAAACAAACAAACAGACAAACTGACTTTTCATCTCATTTTCGGAAAGCGACTAAAAATTTCAAAATTAATTATCTTTTGAACCAGTAGTCGGATTTTGATGATTGAGGTGTCATTCGACGCGTATTTTTGATTAGAATAGTAACAAATTTAAAAACGATTCAAAAAGGCTTCAACGGCCCCATTTGCTCCAATAATTTAAATTTTTCCCCTCCCACTTACACCTGTTTATCTCACGAATCAGGTGAGTTTCCAAAAATCTTAGTATGCACATTTGTAAATTGATACCTTTCGATCGGTATATAACTCGACCTGATCGGAGAGTCATAGCAAATTTTTCATTCTTCCTGTGTATATATGCTAGTCGCCTTCGCACCCTTCGTGCTGCTTTCGTCACTAGCGCGGACTGCCGTACGCAGTGATTGTTAGTCGCCTTTCGCACCCTTCGTGCTGCTTTAGTCACTAGCGCGGACTGCCGTCCACAGTGACAATTATTAAATCTATAAAGTATCGATTAGTAATGTTAAGTTTACAGCATGAAGTATCGAAATGTTATGTTATGTACTGAAATCGATATATAATGGAAAGAAAATCGAAATAGAGAAGAAATGTTATGTTATGTACTGATATCGACATATTATGGAAGGAAAATCGGAATAGGAAAGACTCGCACAGACGCACAGAAAGTTTAGAAATATGAAAAGTTTTGATTCTTCAAATTGTCGCATGGCACTGAGTCATATTTCTACAAACACGTTCAAAAACAAAGGCAATTTTAAAAATGTCCGATATCTTCTAGAAAAAATCTTTAAACAAGGTAAACGATTTTGAATTGTATATACAAATTATTCTTAAAAAATTACGGTTCCCATTTTAGCATGTATCACTAATCAACAAATTTTGTATAGGCTTCTGGTGAACGCATTGATGTAATGTAAAGGCAAAATCAAAGTTCTCAATTCTTTTATTGTCAAAGCTGTAAATATTTATAAAAAAATATTTAAAACAATTTGGCGCAAAACGCTTAATGATATGGAAATCAACATAGCAAAAGGCCAGATTTAATATAATAGATGATATGTTGTGTTACTAAATAATTAAGACAATATTGTATGCGCATTTAATTTTTCATAAGAGAAAGCTCATTGTACTTTTCCTAACCATTTCCTTAAAAATACGCAGATTCCAACGTATCCAACGGATGAAAATCAACCTTTAGTAAGAAAAATGGTGTTTTATTTATTTTATCTCTAAAATAATAAAAAAAAAAAAAAAAACACGATCTCCTCCCTCTGCTTGCTTTGCTCGCCAACCATAGGCTCTTTTTGTTCAAGGTAAGGTGCGGATACCAGGCGCAGATCGAGTCTGTTTTTAAATTTGTATCGGACTATATCATATACCTGCCATGGAAACGATCGAACAATTTTTTTTGTTATTCATATCTTAACCAAACCTCGAGATTGTAAGTTTTCTATTATCTTATCAGCCCTGACCAGCTTGGGTTCTAATTGGTCCACTATATCATATAGCTCCTATATAAACGATCCATCAAAAATTAAGATGTAGTAGAAAAAACTTCTTTGTTTTCTGAGATATCTCAACCTATCCGACAGAATATTCATCTTGGGTAGTCATAAACATCCTCCCTTAATTTGATGAATGCGGTTGTTGTTTTTGGTGATTTCTCGACCAATCTCACATATTGGGTTTATTCTTTAGTCCTATACATGTTGACCAAATTTGGTTGAAAAAGGTTCACTGTATAATATAGATGTCATAGAATCGATTGATCGAAATTAAGATTTAGCTTTGAAACTTTTGTTGCCTAGGAAGATATCTCAATCTGCAATATTGGTTAAAATAATAGCAGAAACGACAAAAGCTTTCATACTAAATCTGAATATTTGTCTAATCGTTCCTCTAGCTGAGCTTTGATGTAAGAGCTTTGCGCGCTGCGAAGCTACAGTGCGCAATAGCATGAGTGCGTGATTGTATTTATTGAAAGCTTTCAGCTCCTCTTCCATCCATAGTGTGCCGCGCGGATAAATATTACATCAATCTGTAAAGCAAGCCAATCTGGCGAAATACATGTGTTTGTATGTATTTAATAAAAATTCGACAATAATTTAAAGATAAGGAGTAGTAACAAAAACATTATAATTATGTGTATTTCTGGTAGTCGCCCTAGTCAACAAGCTTATATCTCGGCGGGGGCGGTCGAGAGATAAAACTTATGTCGGTGATGAGACGCGTCAACGCGGAATAACAACAGCAGCAACAATATGAAAGTTTATTCATTTTGTGAAAACAGCTGCTCATGCACAAAGGTGCTCCCAATTTTGGGTTCTAGCTCCGGTCCGGGTTTCTCTCAAAGTTTTCCTCTCTCTCTCATTATTTTGCACTCTATGTAGTTACGCTGCGCGGCGCAGGCAGCACCAGCATAGGAAAATCCATTTTCCATATTTTTTAGTCGCGGACACAGGTTCAGCGTGTCGATTGCGGCGGACGTCCTTATCGTGCGAGCGTCGTTTACTCAGTCCGTTGGCTTGCCTAAAAAACACCACCAAATCGTACAATACAACATTTTTATCACCGATTCTCTCAAAAGCTGAAATTTCATATAAATTATATACTCAATTGTATCAATATTAGTAATACATATTGCAAAGAAAAACAAGTTCGTGAAATTGTTCTTTTTTATGTGAAATAGTATTTGTTATTAACAAAAATATGGTTCTGTACAATAGTGCAAACTGCTGTGTATAAAAGATTGCTATGAGAAAATATTCCAATGTCAATTCAAAGAGTAAAATTAAGGAATCCAAGCGAGTTTTAGCAAGGTAATAAAAAAAATTCTACCGACATCCATACAAAACTTTTTGTCCCGTGATGTGTACGTGTCTGTGCGTGTGTGTGTATGCGTGTGCGTGTGTGTGTGTATGTGTATGTGTATGTGCAATTATTGTGAGCAAATTTGTTGCTATACATTTAATGCATAATTATTTAGACGGTTTTTTTGTTGGCATTTTGACATGTACCTTTGATTTGTATGTATATGTACATAAACATGTAGTACATACACATAACTATATGCATAAACGTGTATTATGTATGTATGTACATACATACATAATATAATTAATTAATTGAGCCACCAAAGATGTTGTTGTTTCGTATATTTGTGCTGTATATGTATATGTATATGTATATGTATATGTATATGTATATGTATATGTATATGTATATGTATATGTATATGTATATGTATATGTATATGTATATGTATATGTATATGTATATGTATATGTATATGTATATGTATATGTATATGTATATGTATATGTATATGTATATGTATATGTATATGTATATGTATATGTATATGTATATGTATATGTATATATATATGTATATGTATATGTATATGTATATGTATATGTATCTACGCTTCGCTTTTATACGCCTGAGTTTGGTTGAGGTATCACTAAAAACAACTTAAAATTTCAGATCAATTGATTTTCGACTGATCGTTCCTGTGTGCTCCTATGGCATACCTGCCAAGCCTGAAAGGGGCGTGGCATCCAAATTGAACATAAACTTGCTTATAATAGTCAGGAACCTACATACCCAATTTGAAGTCTCAGATCGAGGCGTTCGTACCGATTTGGACAGGACCTACGGCCGCTTTATGATATAGTGCTCCGATTTAAATTCGAATACAAACTTGACCTGCCTCTGGCATCCAGAATCCTACATACCCAATTTGAAGTATCTAGCTCTTTTAGTCTAGACGCGTTAAAACAGACGGACAGGGCTAAATCGACTAATCGATTTCGGGTGTACGAATAAATGTTGGGTTGAGTGTATATGTACATATCGCTCATTTACTAGAAGAGTGACATAAGTCGAAAAACACGATTTTTGAGTTAATGATGCAGAAATGTTCGCAATGTGACAATCTATGTTGTGTAAAAATTTCATCATGCTATCTTTAAAACCGAGAGTGTGAGAAGAGTATATTATATGTCGTTTTTTTCATTTCCAACGATTCGACTTTATTAACTCAAAAGAAAGATATATCTCAGTTGCAATGCAATCGTTGACTAGAAAAGATTCTTTATGTTTCATGAAGCTCAGTTGTTTTTTCTCAAATTTACAAGTTTGGTCACTTTTCAAAAAACACAGGCGACACTTGAAAACTTTAAATGCGTTTATCTCGAAACGCCATTTTTTGAGATATGTCACTCTTCATGTAAATGAGCGATATGTAAATGTAAATGTATTTATGCTATTGCTCTTTATGCTAGTGCTTGTCGAACAACAAGGTCAGCACTCACAACTATTAACGTAAACTAAATGTATCTACACAGCTTAGTAATTATTTACATAAGCAATTTTTGTATGTACTACTCAAAACAGTGGCGTCCAAAATTTGTATTTCCCTACACATGTGATAGATTGTACCAAATTTTACGTATTAGAACATATTGAAAACAAAAATCGTTGGAATAATTTTCTCTAAAATCGCCAAAAAAAAAAAATGGGTGAAAAAACCTTATTTCACATGTAGTATTTTACCTACAGTGGACCACTAATGTCTTCATACACCATAAATTGGTCAAATTTGGGTATAATAAAGATGTTTTGATGCGGGTTTTTTATATTAATCTTTTATTCACTTAAATTCCGTTCGACTGATACCAAAATTTCTTTAACCCATTAAGTACCCATGAAAAATTTTGAATTTAAAAAAAAGTCAATTTTTCAACTTTTTTCCTCGATTTTTTCAAAAAAATATTTTGTTGCAAAAAAAATTCTTAAAACAATTCTAAGAGTAACTGCAACAAATTTTTTCAAAAATATTTTTGCTCGTATTTTTATGATTTTTTGAAAGTTGCTAAAAAAGCCACTTTTTGTATGAAAAAGAGGAAAAATGGGTTAAAATACTCATTTTTAGCAACTTTCAAAAAATCATAAAAAATACTAGCAAAAATATTTTTGAAACATTTTTTTGCAGTTACTCTTAGAATTTAAGCAGCCGGCTGCAGCCCTTCAAAATAAATGTTTTAGTCATATGTAAAACAATTCTGAATTTTCTGTGCAGGTGTCAATTTGAGCAGGTTTCAGCGATTTCCCGCTAAACCAGCAGTTCTTTCAAAAAGTCGTAGAGCAAATGTCTCTAGTTAATCGATAGGGAGTAGATTCACATCCAAAAATCTGAGCTACCTCAACGCTTTGACACAATCAAACAGACAGAAAAACTGACTTTTCATTTCATTTTGTAAAGACCACTAATTATGTAAAATTTTATTATCCTTCCAGGTAGATGTCAGATTTTAATGACCAAGGTGTCATTCGGCGCTTATTTTTGATAAGAATAAGTCAGTTACATTTAAATAATTATAAATTATCCCTATGGATCGGTATTACAATCGCTGTATATCGATTAAACGGAAAATTTAAGACTATCCCAGTCTGTATCTCCGAGACTATGTATATGAGCTTAAGATGGTAAACAGGTCTTTGCAAGTCAAGTATATTCAGATTGTTAAAAGTATGTAACGGCTAGAAGGAGGCTTGGGAGACCCCATAAAGTATATGGGCATTTCTCCAGAAATGTCAACCGAGCCTAAAAACGAAAAATTGCTCAAAAACTCACATCTTGTGAAATTATGTTTCAAAAATGTATTCAAGTTATTTATTTAAGCAATATACGCTAGAAGAAATTCAATTGGATGAACATATAGATTCTACATTGGAATAAATTCACTTTTTCCATATTTATGTCCATTTTCTTAAAAATTGATTTCCAAAATGGACCGTTTGTATTTTAACGATTACACTAAGTCAGGGAGTAAGATTGTAACATAAACCATTTTAATATATAGAAATATATTGAAAGTTTGATTTAATACAAGTTTTTCGAGCTGTTTCGATATATAATTTAAAAAGAGAGAGACAGAAACAACAAAAATATTTTGTGGAAAAAAATGTCACGTGCGACATGTCGCATGCGACAGTGACTCAAATTACATTTAAAAAAAAACTACTTGATATTTTTAAATCAAACAAAAATCATTTTTCAGATAAATGAATACATTACATTTCAAAATAAATGGCATCAAAATATTCGTTCACGTTTTGCCGAAATCAGTGCTAGAACTGGTCGCCGAAAAAACGACTTCTATCTGAGTCGCGTGCGAATGCCTTGGTTTTTTTAAATTATCTTGAAAACGAAACAATTTCCCAAAATCAACTTTAGCACCAATTATAGTGCTAATCCATACCTATAACTTTTCCCTTTTGTCACAAGAAAATAATGTTTTGGTATATGTTTTATTTCACTTTGAATGCGTACGAATGTCGCATTCGACATGGGAGAATTACCCATATATTCTTGATCAGCATCAAAAGCCGAGTCGATATATGTACCTTTGTCCGTCAGTCCGTATGAACGGTCGGATCTCATAGATTGTAAAAGCTAGGACGACCAAATTTGGAATGTAGACTCCCTATGACAGGCAGTATCAGTTTATATTAAAATTTTGAGACGCCCACTCTGGGATCTTGCCTAGAAACTAATCATCATTTTTCAACACGATCGAGCCATAATTAGTGAAGATATTAACAATATTGTGCCACGCACTGAGCACGCAGCAAATAGAATTAATGGTTAATAAAGTCTGCCAGCATCAGCCTAAGTTGCGGATTGATCAGAGGTTTAGGTTCGAATCCCGGTCTCAAATATCTACCTTGAAATTAGAGGTGGAGAACTATCGATAGTCGGCACCATCGATAGTCAGCGATATTATTTTTCAAACCATCGATAACTATCGATAGTTTTCGATAGTGTGTTAATTTGAGAAATTAATATGTAAAATTCCAAAAATTATAAAATTTTATATAAAATTTCAACTAAAATTATCCATGTAAAAATATATAAATTATTAAACAAAAAACTTAAATGTTTCCGAAGCTGCGGATGCCTTTCTGTGACGAGTTGAGCGTCATAAAAAACTATGGCGGCTCGATAGCGCTTGACCATCGATAGTGCCATCGATAGTTCTCCACCTCTAGTTCAAACGTAGGTTTCCTGATTTCTTTGTCCGTTATTTACTTATAAATGTATGCTCTGTGACTCAATTATGAAAGTTTGCTGTTGACAAAACAAACTTTAGAGAAACAAGTGGGTTTATATATTTTAGAAATATATATTAGGAACTTCATTTGAGACACCAAAAATATAAAGAACTAGGAGCGGTGCTACAGTCGAGCATACTCGACTGCCGGAAACTAGAATTTATTCCAATGTTGAATCGAAATGTTCATCATAGTGAATTTCTTCTAGCGTATATTGCTTAAATATAAGTTGTGAATTTCTGATCAACTTACCGTTTTTGGTCGCGGTGGAATGTTTCTGAAATTTGCTCATATATCAAAAATGTTGTTCGTACTAAAACTTGATTTTTGACTGATAGTTCGTATATCAGCTATACGGTATAGTAGACCGATTTCGACCAAATCTAGTCATGATATATAAAACAATAGGAAATTCCAAATCTGCGAGTTTGGTTGACATATCTCCAGAATCCACAAAGTCTTCAATACTAAATCTTAAGTTTCGATCAATCGATCTTAAATCAGCCATATGATATAGTGGATCGATCTTAGCCAAATTTAGCCCTAAAAGGCAGCTAATATCAATCTCGCCAATAATCAATCTATGATTGTTTTTCTATCACTATTTAAAGACTAAAGATTGACAAGAAGAAGCCTACTGGAGTACGATGGTAATCGAAGATTGGAGTCCAAGCTTAAACCACATTGATCAAAATCTGATTTTTAACTGATTCAATTCGATTTTAGTTGATTTGATACTGCGGGCACCAAATGCATGAACAGTATTCCTGGATAGGACGAACTCAAGAAACATACGAGAGTTTAGTGGTAAAAGGATCAATAAAGTCTGTCGACCAACATTAAATGATACCAAGCATTCCCTTGGCTTTCTTAACTATAGTTTAGATTTGCAAATTGAAGTTCAATTTGCAAACGAGTAAAAGTAAAGTAAAGAACAATTGAGATGCCAAATACCATAGTTACATAACGTCTTGCAGACAATTATGATGTAGGGGCTCTGTGGATGAGAAGATAAGCTTAACATCATCTGCACACATTAGAATAAGAGAATGTTACAAAACGGTGGGTAGATCTTTAATATGAAGGGTAAAAATAAAAGTTCCAAGAGATTTCCTTGAGGTAAATCCAACTTAAAAGGGCGGGTGGAAAACCTATTCAATCAAGTTTATATAGAGAAAGGTCGTGGTTCATCGAGTCTAAAACTTTACTGAAGTCAGTGTAAATGACATCAAATTGTTATTTTTCTTTGGCTTACGTCGATTAAATACATATCGCTCATTTACATGAAGAGTGACATATCTTAAAAAATGGCGTTTCGAGATAAACGCTTTTAAAGTTTTGAAGTGTCGCCTGTGTTTTTTGAAAAGCGGACAAGCTTGTAAATTTGAGGAAAAACAACTGAGCTTTATGAAACATAAAGAATCTTTTCTAGTCAACGATTGCATTGCAACTGAGATATATCGTTCTTTTGAGTTAATAAAGTCGAATCGTTGGAAATGAAAAAACGACATAAACTCTTCTCACACTCTCGGTATTAAAGATAGGATGAAATTTTTACACAACATAAGTAGATTGTCACATTGTGAACATTTCTGCATCATTAACTCAAAAATCGTGTTTTTCGATTTTTGCCACTCTTTATGTAAATGAGCGATATGTACATACATATGCGAATGTACTTATATTTCGTACCGGACCGGAACCGATATTTGTTGCGGTTTGTGCAACTATTTATCTTACTCAGCAACAAACTACAAGTTCTGGAAAGAGACGTTATATCTTTTCTTGCTTTATGTTTTAATTCGTTTGAAACTGAGTCGATATTTTTGTGTCACTTGAATAGAACATGTTTGATCGTCTACTTTGGCACGTGCCCACATATTTAGTTTTCGTTGATCGAAGTTTTTTGTAATTTTTGACTATTTCCTCTAAATGTTAATTTAAAATGGATCGAGAAATGCGTTAATCGAGGAGAAAAAATTACAAATAAAGTGTATGCCTTAACTCTGGACTATCAATTGCATAAATAGCTCAAATAAATCGAGAGGAGCTGACTTGTCATATCAGAATTCATAAGTAATAAGTCTGAATATGGGAAAAATATAGAAGGCCGCATGCACCAATGCGCAAAGACGCCTCATTCATATTAAGAAAAGCATCAAATTCTCACGACTCTGTGCCGAAAATAGCTTAAACGACTCAGATGGCGATGAATGCGTTGTGTTACAATGAAACATTGAAAGAGGTTTTTTTTACCTCTATCACGGATATATCCACATGATAATGCGCCGATACAAACAGCTCGTGTTGTGAAATCTTATATACAGAGCCAAAATGTGGAACTTCTAAGCTAGACGCCCTACTCACCGGTTTGAAATATTATCGAAAATGTATGGGAATGGCTCAATCGTCGGTCATATGGCTTACCCACTTACTACCCGATTAAAATACAATTCAAAATGTTTGGGAATGCCTGGCACGTGAGATATATGGCGCTAAAAAGCAATATTCGAGTGTACTCGAGCTAATCAAAGCAATCGAATTAGCTTGAAGCTCGATAGCTGAGGTTTTGAAACGGCAACGATGCTCAAAATTTTTTTCAAAATTAAACCAAATTTTAAATATATATAAGTTAGGGAGCATTTACACTAGTTGACAAGCTGGTCAATTTCATGTAAGTATGCTAAAAATTTTAATGGCAACACAGCATATTGAGATGAAATTGACAAGCTTGTCAACTAGTGTAAATGCACCCTTATGTTTGTGTAAAAAATAATCTGAGTTCTCTAAAATGTTTTTGCTCAAGTGTCCTATTCAAGTCACGCAACATTTAAGCTCGACAATTTGACATATTTTAATATCCGTTACTTAAAAAATAAGTAAAAGGGTATATTGTATTCGGAGAAGGGAGCATCTCCGACCCTATAAAGTATATATAATCTTGATCACCATCAACAGCCGAGTCAATATAGCCATGTCCGTCCGTCCGTCTGTGTGAGGGCCTAAATCTCAGAGACTATAAGATCTAAAGTAACCAAATAGCAAATCGCGAAACATCTTATAAACGTTAACTATTGTTATTACCTATCATCCTAATAAATCTTAACAAGATCGGACAAATAGAAAGGTGGTAAGGGCTGATTTAACTTTTAAGCAATACAACTGCCTAAAAGTATGCAATAAAAATATTGTATATATATTTAAATAAGTAACTGGTATCCTATGGCATTTCCCGCTTGTTTGTTATTATATAAAGCTAGTATATAACCATTTGCTTAAAACAAAGCAATTAAATGATCTTAAAATAGAAAACAAAATTGAGTCTCTAGCGTCATTGGTTTAGGAGAAGTGGTCGATAGAAAACACACTTAGGAATCGTGGATTCTATCTTAGTTATATTTATACCCTGTGCCCATTGAAAATGGTCAAAAAGGCAAAATGTAACAGGCAAGAGAAAACATCTCCGACCATATAAAATATATTGATTCTTGATCAGCATCAACAGCCGAGTCGATTGAGCCATGTCCGTGTGTCTGTCCGTCCACCTATATGAACGCGTCGATCTCAGAGTTTATTAGAAGTGCAGATTTCAAATTTGGTATATAGGTTCCTGAATACCGGACGCAGATCAAGTTTGTTTTTAAATTTGGATCGGACCACTATATCATATAGCTGCCATGGGAACGATCAGTCAAAAATCAAGTCTCAGTATGAAAAACTATTTTGTTGTTTGAGATATCTCAACCAAACTAACAGAATATGCATACGGGATGGTCCCATACATTCTGACCAAGTTTGGTTAAAATCGGACTATATCATACAGCAAATTCGAGCGGCGTTAAATATTTATGGTTTTTATGCTTACATACATATTACTAATTCTATTATAACCAATATTCTATTTTATGGAGACTGGCACAGGCAATCTTACAGTCGAGCAAGCTCGACTGTAGCGCACCTCTCCGCGTGCGAAGCGAGCAGGGGGTGGAGCCCCCATGTTTTCACTGAATTTATTTTAGACAACGAATGATCAAAACACATACACAATCACGGTTCCTTGTGCCTAACCACTTATGTAGATAGCCTAATACGTATTTGCACACACATACATATACAAATTAAACAAATCCCTTGCAAAACGCTGCACTATATTATCGACTAATTTCTCCTTTGACAGCTATAATATATATTGATTCGATCAAAATTTGAAAACAAACTTGATCTGCGCCCGGTATTCAGGAACCTATATACCAAATTTGAAATCTGCAGTTCTAATAAACTCTGAGATCGACGCGTTCATATAGGTGGACGGACAGACAAACGGTTATGCCTAAATCAACTCGGCTGTTGATACTGATCAAGAATATATGTACTTTATGGGGTCTGCCACGCCTCCTTCTGCCTGTTACATACATTTCACAAAACCATTATACACTTTTTTGCCCATTTTCAATGGGCACAGGGTATAAAAAGAAGGATTCCATATGCAATCATTAATTAGTACCATCACATCACGAATCATAATAAATCATGTGAAAATTCGTGAGGAAAGCATTAATAATGATATAAAAGTAAATGGGAAAGGAAAGCTTCTGTCACTAAAAATGAATGTGTCCACTAGAATGGAGAAAGTATTTTTTGGTGTCAATGATTTACTTCACCACGCTTAAATCGGAGATCATTTGATGCTTACAAAAAGGAACAAATTATGGAGATCATAAGGGAGGTAAGTATAAAATTATAGGCAATTTAAATTTACTTTTCGACAATAACTATTCAAAACTAAATACATATTTAGCCTTACATCTGACAATGGGAAAAACATGATCAGGGCCACTGAATTTTTAAATGATAATGCCACAGAAGATGCCACGCCCGGCGGTGAAAGTGGTGATGATTTAATGGAAAACGCTTCAATTGTGAGTGTGTGACGTAAACAAGCAAAGCGACATAAGCGGGAAGCTAACACTTGCCGTACAACTGTGGAAATCTTGGCGTCTGGAAAACATAGGTAAAATAAGGGTTTTTGATTTTTCGTTAAATGTCAGTACACACACAATATTCGAATTTGGGCAGACATACCTTGATTGATCAAATTGTTAGCTATACCTACACTAGATGAAGCTCCACCTGCAGTTTGTTAGCAAACTTAGTTGAAAAAGTAGAATTGACTTGGGCTGGCTCAAATTATTCTACATCTTGATATTTTTAAGGACCCATATGAAGCCACCCCAAAAATGCAAAAGGAGGAGCTCCTATATATTGATTTAAATATATTATGAACGAGCTGAAGCAAAAGTGCAAAAAGGCCTAAATCATATGGTAAAATATTGATAGCTCAGTTTAAAAACGGGGAAAGTAAGTAGCTCGAAAATGAAGCATTGCTATCGGCAGATCACATGAGTCCGCGCATCAATTTTATTTTAAGTCCACAAAAAAATTATGGTGAAGTTAAAATTAAAAAAAAAAATATCGTACAGCATATTTTAACGACACACAAATCTATGCAAAAATATTTATAAAGCACAGCAGTCCTGCCTAGTAGTAATGTAAAAAAGCGATATTTCTCGATGTTTTTGTAGATGTCGATTTATCGATGTTGCATGGCGATGCATCGATGCGTCTTGCAAAACATCGGTTGCCGCACTTTCAATACTCTCTTTTCGCCGCTCTGACAGTGAGTTTATAGTAATTTGAGCAGTGTTTGCAATGCCTAAGTAAGTAAATTTATTCAAATTGGTCAGGGATACTATAGCTACAAGAAGGCTTACACATGTCTTTTCAAAGTTCTCAACAAAAAGCCTTTTTGTGGTTTGTGTTTATACTTTTAAGATAAAAAAAACTGTTTGAAGCTGCTATGAAAGCATACGTTCTTAAGAGAAAATTAGCTTTACTAAGAAATTATATTTTTCTTCTACAAATGGTATGGTTTTATACCATTAGACATACATCGATGCATCTAAGTTTCGACCCGATGTATCAAACAACATCATTGTTTCACTTCGAAAACATCGATGGACATCGGCATAGATGTTTCCGCTTAAATTTACATCACTACTGCCTAGTATGTTGATATACTTAGTAATCATATGGCTGGAAATTGTTTTTATTTTTGTGTGCTTTTTCTAAGACTGTTCATTCAAAAATTAATAAATTACGTTTCTACATTTATTAAGTTAGGGAAGCTATAATAATGTTTGCACTTTTATTTTTAGGATGAATGTGACGTCAAACTCTGGAGCAGAAGCAACTCCTCCAAAAGAAGATCTTTTTTCCTCAAGGAGTACCAGTGCTTCGCTATATTCATCATATTTGGATGACATACAGCCGCTTCTCAAAATCCGAAATGGGCCAGCATCGGACAAATTAAAAAAAATATATATATTGGAATTCAAAAATTCCAACGAGGCTAATGACTGTTTGCTATTAATTTACGACATAAATACGACAATGCTGCTCAAGTCACCCTACCTGAGCAAGCTCGCATAGGCTGTACTGGCCACTCCCACCATTCAGGTGCCAGTCGAAAGATCTGAGAAACCAAGCTCATTAAGCCCAGAAAATATAATCATATTACTTATTGTAAAGTATTCTTTAGTGCCTGTATTGAAAATAAAAATACCGTAAAAGCTTCCAGTTAAAATTCAACACTCAAATTTTCATTCCTCTTCATCACATCACTGTGGACGGCAGTGCGCGCTAGTGACGAAAGCAGCACGAAGGGTGCGAAAGGCGACTAGCACTAAATACAGGAAGAATGGAAAATTCTTTTGATTAATTTTTGAATTTTAAATTATTCTTATAAAAAAACGCTGCGAATAATACCTTGATCATCTTAATCTGAAGACTTCTTAAAAGAATAATTAAATTTTATTTTTTTAATGGCCTTCTCAATTGACAAAAATATATATACTTATAAAAATATATAGATATACATTAGGGTGTCCCTTATTTGGTCAAAGTCAATATTTTTAAACGCATACGGGCTAGTTCTGTTCATTAGGTCCTAAAGCACTCAGAAATAAATTTTTACCTCGATCGGAGTATGATAACCCGTGCCGACTTGGATCGGAAAATTTAAAAAGTATATGTGACAAAAAAAAAAAAAATTTTTTTTTTTTAATATTTTATTTTTTTATTTTGTTCATTTGGTCCTAGAGAACTCAAAACCAAGTTTTCACCTTAATCGGAGTACGATAACCCATTCAAATTTGCATCGAAACATGAAAAAACAGTGTTTTAACACTGATTATGCATTTTTCGATGATTTTTCATGTTTCGATGCAAATTTGAATGGGTTATCGTACTCCGATTAAGGTGAAAACTTGGTTTTGAGTTCTCTAGGACCAAATGAACAAAATAAAAAAATAAAAAGTTAAAAAAACAAAATTTTTTTTTTTTTGTCCTATATAATTTTAAAATTTTCCGATCCAAGTCGGCACGGGTTATCATACTCCGATCGAGGTAAAAATTTATTTCTGAGTGCTTTAGGACCTAATGAACAGAACTAGCCCGTATGCGTTTAACCCATTTAAAGCTAATGGGTATTTAAATACCCAAAAAAGTATTGACACTTTAAAAATTCTATCTCGGGGCATGTGAGAGATATCGAGGCAAAATTTATTTCATAGTAAAGAGAAATAATTAAAATATGAGTATAAAATATGAACAGTTTTGTTATCCTTGTTATACCTGTAGTTTTTTACAGGATAATATCTAGGTTTTTTTCTTCATACAAAATGTTGGCGAAAAAAGCTGAAAAATGTATGGAAATCGAAAAAATGAAATTTGAAGATAAAATTTTTTTTTTTTTTTCTTTCAACTTCTATGGTCTTCTAGGCACACATTTCAAAATTTCGTCAAAATCGTACCAGCCGATCTATGGGCAGCCATTAATGGGTTAAAAATATTGACTTTGACCAAATAAGGGACACCCTAATATACATACAGCTTGTCAAGAAACACTTTACACACCCTAAAAAATGTAATATTTTGACATATAATGAGAAAATAATAGCTTATTATATATATTTGGAAAGGTTATTTAATTTCCGTTCGATTAAAGCAAAAATTTCCTTAACCCATTAAAGCACCATTGATAATTTTGAATTTTTGCAAAGGTCTACTTTTTCAACTTTTTTCCTCGATTTTTTACCAAAAATATTTTGATGCAAAAAAGTTTTTGAAACAATTCTAAGAGTAACGGCAAAAAAAAAATTTCAAAAATATTTTTGCTAGTATTTTTTATAATATTTTGAAAATTGCTAAAAAGCCACTTTTTGAGCGAAAAGTGGGAAAAAGGGGTTAAAATGGTAATTTTTAGGATTTTCAAACAATTATAAAAAATACTAGCAAAAATATTTTTGAAATTTTTTTTTTGCCGTTACTCTTAGAATTGTTTCAAAAACTTTTTTGCATCAAAATATTTTTGGTAAAAAATCGAGGAAAAAAGTTGAAAAAGTAGACCTTTGCAAAAATTCAAAATTATCAATGGTGCTTTAATGGGTTAAGGAAATTTTTGCTTTAATCGAACGGAAATTAAATAACCTTTCCAAATATATATAATAAACTATTATTTTCTTATTAGATGTCAAAACATTACATTTTTTAGTGTGTGTAAAGTGTTTCTTGACAAACTGTACATACATACATACATACGTGAGAAAATATCTTTTTTGCTCGGGACGGCCTTGAACGGTATCAGCGAATGGCATACTAAAGTTTTTCAATCATTTTGTATAGGTACTAAGGGGTTCCGTCCCCTGCTCGCCTACGCCCGGGGCGGCTACAGTCGAGTGTACTCGACCACCCCAGATGTATATTCTATCAGATTGGTTGAGTTATCTCAACTAAAAGCTAATATTCGACTGATAATACATATATGATATCGAAATTTAAAAACAAACTTGATCTGCGGTATCCAGGAACTTACATACCAAATTTGAAGTCGCTATCTCTTTAGTCTCTGAGATCGACGCGTTCATACAGACGGACGGACAGACGGACATGGCTAAATCGACTGATAAAGAATATACAGTTCACGAAACCATGAACACTGCATGTTATGAACATCGCTTAATGTGAACAAATTTTTTTTACATTAACTATCTTAAAAGGTGAACTAAGTCAAAAAGCTCAAAACTAATTTGTTCACGTTTTCGTGAGAACTCTGTATACCATAAAAAAACCTCTTTACGAGGTAAAAGTCTAGTGACGAAAACATTTTCATGCCCCAAAATTTCTGATATCCAATTTTGTGACGAATAATATTAAGTTTTACATATAAGTAATAAAAAAAAAATGTTGGCACTCGGCACATTGCGCTAAAATGTCTCAATTCTTCATACCAAATAAAACTCACTGTTTTGCGCAGTGCCGAATGCAAAAATTTTTTTTTTTTATTACTTATATGTAAAACTTAATATTATTCGTCACAAAATTGGATATCAGAAATTTTGGGGCATGAAAATGTTTTCGTCACTAGACTTTTACCTCGTAAAGAGGTTTTTTTATGGGATATCAGAACTTTTTGAATAAGACATAAGAAATGTTGAAAATTTCAGTACATTTTCAGTGAACTGGTAATATCTTCCAAAACCCCTTTCATATATCAAAAAACGCGAAATTTTACCAACACCAATATATTGAAAACTAAAACAAATCGTTAGCGGCTTTTTCTCAAAAACCGCCAAAATGTGGAGAAAAATACCTTATTTCACCTGTGGCTGTTAACCTATTTTCTTAAAAAAAAAACTTTAAAGGTATGCGTAATAGGCCTTCGAAATACCTTTTAAATGACATAAAGATCACATCTGTAGCTTCTATCGTTTGGATGCTATGGGGGTTTTAAGTTTGGCGGTTTTTAGCGATTTCCCGCTAAACTAGCGATTTTTCGGAAAAGTCGTAGAACAAACAATTCTAGATATTTGAACAGGAACAAGTCCTCATTCAAACATTTAAGCTAAATCAACGATTTGATCCAAACAAACAAACAAACAGACATACTGACTTTTCATCTCATTTTTGGAAGGCCACCAAAAATTTCAAAATTAATTATCTTTTGAACGAGTAGTCGGATTTTGATGAATGAGGTGTTATTCGACGCGTATTTTTGATAAGAATAGTACAAAATTAAAAAAAGAATCAAAAAGGCTCCAACGGCCCCATTTTCTCCAATAATTTAAATTTTTCCCCTCCCACTTACACCTGTTTATCTCAGGTGAACCAGGTGAGTTTTCAAAAGTCTTAGTATGCACATTTTTAAGTTAAATTAATACCTTTCGATCAGTATATAACTCGACCTGATCGGACAGTCATAGCAAATTTTCCATTCTTCCTGTGTATATATGCTAGTCGCCTTTGCACCCTTCGTGCTGCTTTCGTCACTAGCGCGGACTGCCGTCCGCAGTGATACTTAATTTGAAAAAAATCCTCTCGTCATTTGCTTGTTACACATAATCTTTTTTGATTTCAGAACCAGCAGACAATGTCAAATGAAAAAAATCAAAACAAAATTTTCCCTGAATTTCACTATTTGAAAATGTGAACAATCCGAACGCGTGAACATCCTTGATTTAAATCAGTTCCCGTTTTTGCGAGTGCACTGTATATACTTTATGGAGTCTGCCACGCCTCCTGTTGCCTGTTACATACATTACACAAAACCATTGTACCCTTTTTTGCCCATTTTCGATGAGAACAAGGTATAAAAATCTTGAAATAAAACATTTGCATTATTAAAATGTGTTCATATAGATATCTTCATATTGCTGAATTGGAGCAAATACTTAGCATAAGTGTTAGAGATTTAAAAATAGCTCGAACAGCTCTGTGTCACCTAACAGAGCTTGAATTAGTTTTTTAGATTTCTGTGGCACCCCTGTATGTGTCTTAGAAAGGAAATTTCACAAGATGTTTTTGATCAATTTAAAGCTTTTGGCCGCGGTGCACTCTTTTGTGAAAGTAGACTACTATACATATGCATTCGATAGGAAACTCTTTAAAGAAAAATGTTATATGTTATTTATAAAGACAATTTCAAAGATAAAGGCACTAAACTTTGTATGTCTGTAGTCTGGGATAGGCCGTTACATCTTGACCATGTTTGGTTCAAATCGGTCTGCTGTATCATATAGCTGCCATAGGAACGATCAGTCGAAAATCAAGCGTTAGTAAGAAAAACTTTTTTCTGTTTTTAGATATCTCATCTAATCTGATAGAATATGCATTTAGGATGTTCCTTAACATCCTGACCCAGTTTGGATGAAATCTGTCTGCTATATCATAAAACTGCCATAGGTACGTAGGCTGCTATATATATTTCTGGCCTAGGCAACAATAAGTGTTGCCAGGTGCAATCTGATATTTCCATTGGAAAGGTTGACATTTTTTAGCATAACATCACTCAGAACGTGTTGTCATTTAATCTTGAATTGTTAAACTTACAGAGCTTTGAACAATTCAATTCCGTTAAAAAAATGGAATTGACACGTGAGCATTTTCGTGCGATCATTTTTCACAACTTTCGACGTGGATTATCCAGACAAGAGTGCATCGATGAACTTAAGTCTTTGTATGGCGATCAAGCACCATCCTATAGCACCGTGAAAAACTGGTATAACGAATTTAATCGTGGTCGCAGTTCGCTCAACGACGAATTCCGTGAAGGTCGTCCAAAAACGTCCGTTGTGCCAGAGAACATTGATGCCGTGCGTGAACTAATAATGCAAGATCGTCATGTGACATACCGGGAGATAGAGGCATCCTTGGGCATTTCTCCCACCAGCATACATTCGATATTACATAAACACCTGACCGTAAAAAAGGTTTGTTGTCGTTGGATCCCGCACAATTTGACAATCGCTCAAAAAAAGGCTCGTGTCGATTGGTGCAAAGAAATGTTGAAAAAATACGATCGCGGTGCTTCAAAAGATGTTCATAAGATCGTCATAGGTGACGAATCTTGGATCTATGCGTATGAGCCCGAAACAAAACAACAATCGACCGTGTGGGTCTTCGAAGACGAGCCAAATCCAACGAAAGTTGTTCGTGGAAGAAGCACTTCGAAGCAAATGGTCGCCTGTTTCTTCGGCAAAACTGGTCATGTGGCGACTGATCCGCTTGAGCAACGAAGGACGGTCAATTCTGAGTGGTACACCACAATTTGTTTGCCTGAAGTCTTCGGAGAATTTCGAAAAACAAACAAGAGAAGACGAATCATTCTTTACCATGACAACGCGAGCTCTCACACATCGGCTCAAACCAGCGCCTTTTTGACCGGCCAAATCGTCGAATTGATGGGTCATCCGCCGTACAGCCCTGCCTTGGCACCCAATGACTTCTTTTTATTCACACATCAAGAAAAAAATGCGTGGTCAACGATTTTCGTGCCCAGAAGATGCTGTTGAAGCGTTCAAAAACCATGTTTTGGAGGTGTCTCAATCGGAGTGGAAAAAGTGCTTCGACAATTGGTTTGAGCGCATGCAAAAGTGTATAAATCAGGCTGGAGAATACTTTGAAAAACAATAAAATAATTTTTGATGATAAATATTCGCATTTTCATTATTAGGCCAGAAATATATATAGCAGCCCTCGTACGATTGATTAAAAGTCAATCTTTGGTATATAAGAAAATCTGTTCTTTCTTCAGATATCTCAAAGAGTTACTCAAGTTGTGTACATGGTATTGTCTTATAGTTAGATAGATAGATGTCCAATATTTACCAAAGTTAATCAGGAAGACCGAACGCCCTTTATAAGAACTTATTTAAAATCTTATGAAAACATATTTTAGTACAAATTAGTATGTATGCATTTGCAAAGACCAGTAAATTTACTCAAATTCAACTAAAGCTCGTTACATGAATGCCCTAATTATACGTATTTGATTTTTACTATAATTAACTCTTTTGCACTTCAAGGACAAGGTCACTCGAGCGATAAATAGTTTCCTATGCTTTCGACTTTTGAACTTTGATAAATTGTTTTTATCTTTTATTTACAGCAACGGCACTATGGAATTGTGGCAACTCTACCAAGATTTTTAATATTGTTATGATAGCCGAGTCAAACACATATGTGGATAAAAACCTAAATAATATCCAAAAGATGAAACAACGAGCCACAGAAACATATTAACTAAAATTAAGGCCTATGATTAAACATCCCTAGTAAAAAAGAGTATTTTATAGAGGCTAAACCACGATTTGGACATCGAACAACTTTAAAGGAACAGTCTATTTCTAGCTAACGGCAATGGAGCCGCCCGGCGGTCTGCCCCCTGATGGAGATCGACAGTATGCTCTGTGTAATCAAGCCCCACATATAGACGTTGCAACTCCCCCGACTTTGACAGAGCAGGTTCAAAAGACGCAACAGCAATATGACAAGCCAACTAATCTGAGCTTGCAGCCACTCATCGCGATACAGGCGTCAGCACACGTGATTTCCCCTACACAAGTTAACAACAATCTAAAGACATTAGAAACAGTTATCAGCAGTGGCAGTAAGAGTAATGCTACCTGTAGAAGTATTCCCACTTTGGCCTCCTCCGTCACTGCCATATCTGCAACCACGCATGCAGCAACGGCTTTCAGTGGCAGCTCAGTAGGTCATCACCATCCACATTCTCACCACCAGCAAGTGCCAGCTGGCTTAGTGGCAACAGCTCCACATCAAGTAGGCTCTACATGTGGTTCGGGCTCATACAGCAGTAGTACACCTTTCAGTTCAACTCCACTGCCACAGGCGCAAGCGATTGAAAAGCTGTCACGTCCAATGGCCTTCGATAAGGTAAGTAATTGTATATTCTTTTTCGTTAAATTGAATTTTATTTCGATTTCAAATTGAGTTTTAAATGCACGCTACTTACGATGGCTTTCCATACATAACATAGAGTAAGAGTCACGAATGACTATGATCATTAGATAATCATTCCATCCAAGACGGAGGCTTAAGCGATCCTGGCAATCATTTTATAGCCCGATTTTTTATATAAAAAATAATTATGATTATCGACTTTAGTTGTAGACTGTAAGAAATCAGGGCACCACAAATCTTTCTGCTTTTCTTTTTACCGCGGTACGAAAAGATAACAAGCAAGTGTTCGGTTTGACAATTCGTAATTCTTAAGTAATCATGGGCACAAGAGCATATGCTTCCGAAAGGAAATGTAATATTCATTTTTTTAAGCCACTTATATAAAACTTTTGAAGCAGAGTCTGTGGTCTTAGAAAGTTCGAAACTTGTGTATGAAGTCACGTGAAGATCTTAAGATCAAGTTTTAAAACACTCTTGATACGCTTAAGACATACAGGAGCCTTCATACCAAGTTTTGTGCCTGAGATCTACGTATTCATATGGACATGACTTGACCCTTGAAGATGATAAAGAGTATGCATACCTTATAGGGTCTTCCAGGTCTCCTTTTTTTTTTTTTTTTTTTTTAAATTTCTTATTGTTTATTTAATTATTCTGTTATTATTTACAACAACTTAAATTAAACTTATATGCTAGCTTCTAATACAACCTAGTCAAAAGGCTAGGTAATGCTGTATCCAGGTCTCCTACCTGTTACGCACATTTCACTTTTGACACACTTATTAGACCCTATGCACTCCTTAAGTACAGGGACTGAGACCGGTTAATATAAAAGCTCTTGGGGTATCTAAAATAAAACTTAAAAGATTGGCGCAACATTTGTTGATAGGATTACAGTTTTATCAGTTTTATTTTTCCTTTTTTCGTAATAAGGCGATATGGATATGGACGATATGTAGCCAGCTGGACGGCGATTGAAGGGTATGGTTATCTCTCGCAGAATTGGCTACCAAAATTCGATGAGTTGACTCCGCACGATTTTTTCCAGCTGGGTTTCGCTCGTCTTTTCAAATAAACCGCAATCGATCGATGCCCTTAAACTTATTTATTCTATTTTTTTCACATATATGTACATAAGAAGTCTACATTCCAAATTTTATGCTCCCAGCTCTTACTACTTTACCATATCGACTCTGCTGTTGAAACTGATCAATGCATTATGGGGTCTGTCACGCCTAACCCTCCTACCTTACATACTTTTCAAAATCTTAATAAGCCCCACCAATAATCGATTACACACAACTGTAGAATACCCTGTGCCAGTCTCCAGCTAGTGGCAAAAACTATTTTATACAATAAATCTGATAACCCTTTCGACCTCAACGTTGCTTTAGAGAAACTTCGTCTGTTTGAGATATAACTGTGAGCGATTCCCATGTTTTGTTTTTCAGATGATTTATTATAAGGAAGTTGCAGTTGCAGTTGTTTCAATATATTTATTCAGTCCAAAGGAAAAGTGATGGATCCTTGAATGTAGGATCCCCGTAGTCCCATCACCCTTAAGCATTCCATCTGCCTGGTTGAGCCCTCGACTTTTTGCTATCGGTTCGGATGCCTCCTGGGAACACTTGGGTTCTGCCTGCACTCTGGGGGCCTTGCATTTTATTCGAAGAGCACGCTTTTGGCCCATTCCACCATCTTTAATCGGTTGACAACTTGTAGCCCGCACGCGTTTTGGCTCTGAATGATGTGACCAGCACTCCTTTTCTCCGCGTAGGATTATTTCTATTTGGAGGTTCACCTACCGCCCCTGCACTAGAAGGAGACCCAGACGTATGTTTAGTGCTCTGCAAAGGCTCTAAGGTGGCAGGGCGCAGAAGAAAAACTTAATCTACCCAAGATTCGGGTGGACGAGGGTTTCTCTGCTGCTTTGTTTGTTTGACCGTCTGGCCTGGTGACAATCTAAGAGGTCAAAAGCTTGCGCCAGGTATATACGCCATATATGTATGTATGTTGAGGACAGAAGTCTTGGAAAACCATTGGAGTGCACCCTCGTGGAAGGTTCAGTCGATGATTATTGCCGACCTGGCTTGTAGAATTTGGAGTGACAATTTTGGCTGGATTTTGTGCTTTCGCGCTAAACGTTAATCAGTATTTGACAGTTAAAATCATCCAAAATCGGAATAACCGATATCTTGAAGATGGGTAACAAACAAATAAGATTTTACCCTCAGCTCGCTGACGCCATCAAAATCTTTAAATAGTCAAATTTTGGTCAATGAAGACGCTGCAATTAAGGGGCTTTATGCCTTATGAATTCTCTGTATCTCAAAAACTATTAGACAGATCGGAATCATTGCCGTAGTTAAAGAATATGATTTATCTTTCGAACGCTATATCTTCCATTGCGATCGGCCTTATTCATTATTGAAGTTATTAAGTACCAAGGTATATAGTTGATTAGCATTTCTCTCCGAACAGCACTTACATCTTACGAGTTGCTAAAAGATTTCGAGCACTTTTCTGATAGAGGGTATGTAAATGATTGACAGAATTAATTTAAATTTCAACATTTTTGTAACTTAAAACCAATACTGCAACCGAAATTCGTTTCGGTTTGTTTTGCAGGATGCAATTTAATCATTATTGTATAAATCGGAGTTACCGAACAATAGGCTAAACATTGGAATGGCGTTAACAGAATACTTGATGGCGAAGGCAGAAGATTAATGGTGGGCTTGGAGTGATAACAAGATTAACATATAGTATATTAAACCTTCATTTATAATTAATTATTCTTTTAAAATGACCCGAAACTTGCATTATATTTTTCCAAACGCCAAAATCATTTCGCATACTAATTCAAAGCTTCTGACTTCGGTTTGTGTTTTCAAGATGGAAATTCTGGTGCGGGAGATGCAGGATCAGGACCATGGAGTACCAGTTCGACAGCAAAAGATATTTCTCACATCCATACCATATGCGTTTATGGGTATGTAAGACAGTAAATTAATGTTTTTAATAATGTAATTACAATAGTTAATACTTAATTTTGAAGGTTACGATCTAATTGAATGGCTCATGGATCGCCTACAGATTGAAGAGTCTGAGGCATTAAACATTGCCAATCAATTATGCCTACATGGCTACTTTTTTCCCGTCAACGACTCCAAGATGTTGACAGTCAAGGACGACTCGTCGCTTTACCGCTTCCAAACACCCTATTACTGGCCCTGGCAACACAAAGCTCCAGATAATGTTGAGTATGCAATATACTTAGCAAAAAGGTCACTTCGCAATAAACAGCGACATGCACTGGAAGATTATGAGGCCGAGGCTTTAGCGTCACTGCACAAGAACCTCAAGGCCAAATGGGACTTTATTTCAATGCAGGCCGAGGAGCAGGTGCGTCTGGCCAAGGACCGCAAAAAGGGTGACAAAATCGTTGGTGACTCACAGGAACGTGCCTATTGGCGCGTTCACCGCCCACCACCGGGTCAATTTACGTCGCTCGAGCCATGTCCGGTTCCATCGCGGGATCGTCAGGGTCTTAAGCCTAATAAAAAGAAGACTGTTGATGATGTGCAGCGCGAAGTGAACTATCTTGCTAAATCCCTAAACCGCACACGCATGAAGATGTCGCAGGCTTGTGAATCTCTTGTCTGCTACTCGGAGACGTTCAGCGACTATGATTTCTTTCTGCAGCCAGCTCTGCCCTCAAATCCTTGGGTAACTGAAGATATTGCTTTCTGGCAATTAAATAGCACCTTTGTGGATATACCTACAGAAAAGCGTGTAAAACGATGGGCCATTTCCATAGAGGAGCTCGTCTCCGATCCAACAGGATTGCAAGAGTTTACAGTTTTTCTGGAGAGAGAGTACTCTCATGAAAACATACGTTTTTGGATTGCAGTAAATTGTCTCCGTCGTTCTGCGCACTCCCAAGTGGCGCACAAGGTTAACGAAATATTCGAGTAAGTAAAGTACATACTATCTCCAGCAAAACTGCCGCCATGAGTTTATTGATGTTCTTGTTTTCAGAGAGTTTCTTAAGCCTGGAGCACCCTGTGAGATAAATATCGATGGGAAGACTATGGAAAGCGTTCTGCGCGGTCTAAAAGCCCCTCACGTTTCACGTTCGATTCTGCATCTGAGCACATATATATGCTACTACTAAAGAAAGATTGCTATCCACGCTTTGTTCGCTCGGAGCACTACAAACGGCTGGTGGACAGTGGTATTCAACCCTCGCACAAAAAGCGTTTCTTTAACTTTGGCGGAGTTGGTGGAGCCAAGAAAAAGATGACTGCTGCGATTACCAACCCGCCATTATTGGGCGATGTTTCAAAGGGCTCTAGCGGTGCTGTTGGTACTGGCTCAATTATCCCAACACCGCATCCTGGACACCTAACGCGAAGTCGCGGTAGTGATCGTAGTCTTACGGGATCGGCACACGAGCTCGCCGTGATTGGAGTCGACAAGGAACTCTGCTCTGAAGTCCCGCACTCTCACTCTCAAAACAATATCTGTGAAATTCCATACAGGTGAGCCATTTCTAGTGATAAGTCAATAATTTGTAAATGTTTACAAATAAGTTTTGTTCCGATTCTGACAAGATTGGTATCAATTCCCTTCTAAGGAACTAAGGAACAGAACTTTCTGAATTCCATAGAATCAAGGGACCAATTGAGAGAAGACAACGTGTTCTCTCAAAAATGTCACCTAAAAAGTTTTGATGTCTTTAAGAAATCGTGGTCCAGTTTTTAAAAAATCCGAAAATAAATATACATATATTTAATACATTTCACCTAGTATTAACCAAAAATATTAGAGAACTAGATTTTCTTAGATAAAGTTTTTGTTATATTCACACTTAATGTAACTTTCCAAAGTTTAACCTTCTCTATTTAACTCGCAGAGTAACACCTAACACAAAGTTCGTTCAGCTAGAGGCTACGGTGGAGAACCTATCGGCTCCAGCTTGTAATAAGTTAACGACAATTGATCCACCAGCTAAGGATAAAGTCAAGCTGACCATGGCTCCGATTGATACTGATGATTCTACAAGCTGGCTTTTAACTACAAAACCGGATAAAGTCAACGCCAGCGATGACCTGAAACCTTTAAGCAGGTAAAACAACCTAATTATTAAGTTTTTTAAAATAATTATTAATGAAATGACTATTTTAGCACTTGTCTGGAAAGCTGTGAGATAGCCAATCGCATGCAGCGAAATCTGGGCATACGACATCAGAAAACCGTAGACAGTGGAGAGGCGGGTATTAAGCGACTAGTACCCAATTTAGCCGAACAACGTCGGGCCTCCGTTTCCTTTACACCCAGGTATACCCATAAAAGACAATAAGATATTAATAGAGGGTTTCAATTTAGAAATTTTTTTAGTCCATGTACTACCTAAAAAGTTCATGACGGGTATTAGGTTGTCAAAAAAAAATGTGAGTAACAGGCAGCAGGTGACGTTGCAGCCCCATAACTTACTACTGTACCAGTACCAGTACCAACATCGCAGCCGTTCGGCGTGCCGATGATTTAATCCCCTTGAATTAATCCCCTGAATTAAATTTTCGACTTAATGTTTCCATGAGAGCTATATTATATAGTCCCCTGATTCAATTCAGAAAGGAAATTCCCAATTTGCGAATTTGGTTGAGATATCTCTTAAAACCACAGAAATTTTCATACCTAATCTTAATTTTCGATCAGTCGTCCCTATGGCAGCTCTTAGGTTGACATTAGGTCGACACTTTCAAGCATACGGACAGACACTTCTAATTTGACTCGGCGGATGATACTTATCAAGAATATATATATTTTTCGACGGGCACAGGGTATAAAAAGTTTAAAAGTAAGCCGTAAAAATACCTTTCCAAGTTTCTGTGCTTTGGTGTCAATTTTGACGGGTTTTAGAATTTTCTCATTAAACAAGCGGCTCATTTTTAAGAAGTCGTAGATCAAACAATTCTAGATTTATGATAGGGAATAAGTCCACATCGAAACAATAAAGCTATCTCAACGCTTTGATACAAATAAACAGACAAACAAGTGGTCCAACTGTTCAGCTCATTTTGGGAAGGCCTTTAAAAAGTCTTATTTAAATATCTTACCAAAAATCTTAGTATGCACATTTGACAGATAATGACAAACCTTTTGATTGGAATATTATTCGATCTGTTTGGTTAGTCGTAGCTAGGCACACCCTTCGTTCTGCTTTTGTCACTAGCATGGACAGTAATACTTTATATCAGCGCTGGGCACGAAATATGAGTTCGGGTGCAGCCGCTAGCTCCCAGAGCCCATGTGTGCCCACCGCTGCTTTATATACACCAATTCCTATGCATTGATGCCTTGTGAGATATAGAAATACTTTTTTGATGCTAAAACAATTGTATTATTGATGAGATGTGTATTTGCGGACTAACTGATTGCTATATCCAGTTGTTTATTTCCTAATTGGTCTTTATTTTAACAGCGCCTGGGAGCATGAGTTCGCATGTGCCAGTTGTGTCTCGACTACTATTTCCCCCATCGCTAGTGACAGCTTCCCACCATTAGAAACCTGCTCTGCCTGCGTTTCAAGTATGAGCTGCAGCAGCGTTACAACCAAAGATATGCCAGCTAGCAAAGTGGAGCTTACAGATAAACTCAACCAGTTGTCGATGTCAGAGCACAAAATTGACGCGTCCGACTCTGAATTGCCAGTTCTGACTACACCAGTATCAGCACAAACACCGCCGCCCATCAACAAGATTACCTCATCGTCGATGTGCTCACCTAATATATCAGTAACTTCGCAGGGTCAGCGCTCATCAACAAGTGCGGCTGTAGTACAATTACACGATGAGAAACCAAATTTGAGCCTCCGAGCTGCTACAAATGCGGCAATATCATCGATAGACCGGGAATCAGCCGTCGACTCCCAGGCTGTGGTTAAAGAAGTGCAAATCGAGCTGGTTGAGCCACCTATTTACGACAGTGATGAAATGCAGTTTGGGCCTGCCGATAAAAAGCTTGAACAAGATGCAGTTCATTCGGGCACCATCAAGGAGCGTAGAATCGATCAAAACCCTGAAAGTCTAGTTGAAATAATGATCGAGGCGCAAATCAATACAGAAGTCGATGTTACATCGGATCTAGAGGTGGAATGTGGTGAGGCGGAGTTATCGCCCACTACCGATGAATACCAGGAAGAAATCAATTTTGGGGATGAGAGTAAAGATACGGTTTACGATTTTGATATCGGGAGCACAGCCAAACTCATGGGCTGTATACCGCCTGCATCGACACCAGCACCTTCAATGGCACCGCTTGCTGTGCTAGATATAGACACAGTTGATGATGAGCCGACGGTGGTCAAAATGCCAATTCCAGCCTTAAGCAGTGATGAAATACGCCGTCGGCGTAAAAAGCGTTATTTGGAAGCCAGGAAGATCACCTCTCTGGAAGAGAAGGATAAGGGGAATGAGAAAGCCAGCAACTCTGCAGAAACAGCCACGGATGAGGTTAAACACAATGCTATATGCCCTTGGGAAGATGAGTAAGTAATTTGTTGGGATCTATCTATTCTCTATTAATTATATGTATTTCTATTTCCACAGAAACGTTAGCACTAGTGATGGGACTTATGTAAAGACATACGCTACTCTAGGTTACTTATGAAGAAAGCCGAAAATTTTTAAATTAGTGGTCAGAAAACTGCTAAAGAAGAAATAGAAAAAAAAATGTAATAACACTTACATATACAAGAGGAACTTACTTATTGTACTGTGTATTAAAACACATTTTGCATGTACTTATACAAAAAAAAATAATACATTGTACATACATTTGAAAATTGATATATGTTTGTCTTTATCCAATAGACATATAGTATGAATATATGTATATATTATATAATCAGATCCACTCGAATATCGCTACTCGGGGGCTTATGTATATATTTACTGATCGGACAGTTATAGCAAATTTTCCATTCTTCCTGTGTATATATGCTAGTCGCCTTTCGCACCCTTCGTGCTGCTTTCGTCACTAGCGTGATATATCTATGTATAGGCACAGGTGCGCTTCAAATTTAATGGGGATGGATTTTGATCATCTTGACCTTAAAAAAACCGATGGTAAAAATTTCAAAAGTGTCAATGAATGTCTAAATAAATTACTAAAGTAACCGGATTGAAAAAAATTTAAAAAAAAATTTAAGTTATATTTGACATTCGTCTGGAAAGAAACGACTTTCGTTTTCTCATAAAACATTATTTTTTGAGAGGCAAGACCGCGAAAGAATAAAAACAAAAGCTGTAGAAATATTATATAGCTTGTGAGCCTTTAGATTACACCGTAAAATATTGGTTTTGAGAGTTTCGTGGTGGCCGAAACTCCACTGGCGATGAAGTCCTCAGCGTCAGGCCCTCCGATGGGCTTACACAGGAAAATGTATAAAAAAAATTGATCCCCCATCCACCTTATTCGGCCGATTTGGCTCCCTCAGACTATTAACTGTTCCCAAGCCTCAAAAGATGGCCCATCAATAAAAAAAAACAGATCGCGCGAGGAGATCATCGACGCCGCGTAGGAAGGATTTTGTTATTTTGCAGACCTTCCGGAAAATTGCTTTTTGGGCGGTATCAAAAGGTTGGAAAATCGCTGGAATAAGTGAATCGACCTAAAAAGGAACTATATTGAATATAATTTAAAAAAAAAAATTTTAAAATATTTTTTTCATTCCCAAGGAGGTTACTTTTTACCCCACTTAGCAGACATCAAATCATGCCTTTGACTATAACATCTGATTGGATATGGATGAACCTTGCTACTTGAGGGCTAATGGGGTCGTTGATTTCGAATCTGACATCATATTTTCGGCGGATCCACTATGGCAGAGCTTTTTCAAAAAGTTAAGCAGCTTCACTCAAAAATTGCAAATCAGAGGTCTATGAGGTTGTTGATTACGAATCTGATATTAGATTTTAAAAATTCAAAATGGCAGATCCAATGTTGTGTACTTTTTTTGATAAGTTAATCAGATTCACTCGAATATTTCTACTGGAGTAGCTGACTAAAAATCTGAAACTAAAACATAATAAGAAAGTACTAGGGGGCTCCGCCCTCTATTTTTAAGTTGTACGGTTTAACAAATTTATATAATACTAGGGGGCTCCGCCCCCTGCTCGCTTCACTCGCCAACACCCGCTCGCTTCGCTCGCAAAATTGAAAGGAAAGGATAAGGTCTTTATTTGTCCGGTTTAACAAATTTATATAATATAATATTTTTTGTAAAGAAAACGAAAATATTTAACTTCTGCTGTCCGCCGCACAGTGTAAGATTTTGCCAATCTAGGGGGACTTAATTGAAAAAAAAAATATTTTTAAGGTCAATGAGCTTTTAGAAGTCAAGTTATAAATGTTCAAATGTTACGAAAACAACCAAAACAAGCGGAACAGTCGAGTGCACTCGACAGTAATATACCCTGAGCCTAGGCCCCGGCACGCCGAAGATTTGATGCCCATGCCATTCCCATAATTATCCTTATTTATCGACCTAACGTTTTTTTGGCAGCTACATCCATTTAAAACAGTGGTCGGCACCTACACATTCATATGTTTGCATTACGTTAGTGTGCATTTTTGTTCGTCTAACAGCGGAATAACAGCGACGTAACAGAAACAAATCGTAGCAGCGACGTGTACGTGAGTGTACGTGAGCGGCAGCGCAGTCGCCACGCAAATTTCCTATGCGCTCGAGATAGGGCCGTGCCGATAGCTGATTTAAAATATAAATGAGTGATTTTAACCAATTGGCACGATATTTTAAAAATGTATTAAATGATAAAAACAACAACAAAAAATTGGTTGACCAATCCAGGATTCGAACCCACGACCCATTGCGCATGGGTGCGTATCTCTATCATTAGAAAGAAAATTTAAATAAATAAAAACATTTAATAATTAAAAGTCATCTGCACCGCGCCCATACCGAGATTCGAACCGCGATCTCCCTGGTTGCTAGTCGAACACTTATCACCTCGGCTACCGCGACACATTTGCTGATGCTGGCAAACTCGATATAGTTACATACTCAATGTACATTCTGGCAGAGTAAATACAAAACGAATTAATTCTATTTATAGAATTGCATTTAAAAAGGGGTTTGAAAAATCGTTAATATCTTCACTACTTATGGCCCAATCGTGTTGAAATTTGGTGGCAAAATTTTATCATAAACTTGTCCTGCCTGACATAATAGGGAGTCTTCATTCCAAATTTGGTGGTCCTAGCTCTTACCATCTCTGAGATCCTTTCGTTTACACGGACCGACAGACAGACGGACATGGCTATATCGACTCGGCTGTTGATGCTGATCAAGAATATATGGGGTCGGAGATGCTTCCTTCTGCCTGTTACATACTTTTGAACAAACTTAATATACCCCTCAGGGTATAAAAACAAAACCAAAAATTTTTGTTCAGAAAATAACGGTTCTTAAACCGGTGCACTTAAAATGCATGCAAAACTGAATCGGATAACGAGCAACAGTTGACAATGTTTAGTCTTTTCTATTGGATCGTGTGGTCACTGTGAGTAGTCAAATTTATTTTTCCTATCATTTTCGGATCATTACTGATTTTTAGCGATATAAAGGTACTTTATAAGTGGCCTAGAAAATTTTTATTATTTGTTGAAAGTAAGTTCCAAAAAGTAAGTACATTTTTAACAATATTCTATTTTTGATGGAAAAAAAACTAACAACATTCAATAACATTCAAATCAACCAAAATATACATCGTTTGCAGAAAATCATTCTGAATCAGAGTCAGGAATAAAACTTTGCCCATATTTTGCCCAGGGGAGTTCAATTTAGCAATGACTGCAATAAGACGCGCAGAGTTTTTCGAGGTTAGGTCAAGCAACGTGAGAGCCGTTAAGCTTAACTCACTCCTAGAGCACGCAGCGATGATTTTTGGCAATGGTATTGATTATATAAAGTTAAAGTTGCACTTTAGAATCATGTGCCATGAGTTTGAGTTGAAGTGGAGTAAATCTAGGAGAGATAAATCCAGATTCATGCCCAATAATGCAAGTGGGCTTCAGAGCACAATAAAAGACGTTGATTATAAGATTGATGTCCGTCTTCAACCTCAAACCGTCAAATTTGTATCTCATGATTAATCTAGGGAAAAAAGTTGTGATTCAAATTCAGATTTTGATTAAATTTGCACAAAGTTATTCTTTTTATCAATTTTGAGTTGATTTTTTTTATTTAAAAAATATAGTGAAAAATAAAAAAATGGATTTTTTCTTTCAATAAATTAATTATCTTGAAAACAAAACCATTTTTTAATTTTTTCGGCCAATAGGTTTGAAATTACAAACAAAAGCATGAGCATATAACAAAAGTTATCAATTTGACAAAAAAAAAATATTTTTTTTTTATTTTTAATTTTAAAAAAATATTTTTTAATTAGATAAAATTAAAACAAAAAATACTAACCTGATACTTTTTTGATAAAAACATTTTGTTTTTTTAATGTCGATTTGTGTGAAAAATGTATGGTTTTTCCGTATTTTACGCCCTTTAAACTACCACGCCCACTTTAACTTTTAGTCCAAAAATGTCTTTCAATTCGATAGCTTTAAAATTACGACTGCTATTGAATTAAGTCCCCCTAGATTGGCAAAATCTTACACTGTGCGCCGTTTTAATGCTTCTTTTATGCAATTGAACTTTGGCTAAAAGTCAGATTTAGTGTTTTAGCGGGAAAAAAATCCAGATTTGGCGGGGGGAAAGCTACATTTAGCGGGAAAAAGCTAAATTTGAGAAAATAATAAAATTTAGTAAGAAGATTTAATCTGAGTTTTGTAACAATATCTCATACAACAACAGAGTTTTTGATTCTAAAGGTTAATTTGCATCCGATTGTTCCTATGGGAGCTATATGATATAGTGATCGAGCCTTGACCAAATTTAGTCAGGTAGTAAGAGTCATTTCCAAACATACAATCTGTGAGTTTGTTGAGATAGCTTAAGAAACAAAAAAGTTTTTCATACTAAGCAATTCCGTGACCTTTGACCCCGAATTTGACCCACTTACAGGTCGAACTTCGCAAAACGCCGTCTTATTGCACAATGAAATTATTTCAACTATGTTGTGTGCTAAGCCGTTTGGCCTACACGTTGATTCTCAGTCAGTGAGTCAGTCACTACAAAGAGTTTTATATACATATATAGATGTATGGAAAATCTCTCTGCGTTTTACAGACTGAGACTGCTACCGTGTATCACTGCGGACGGCAGTCCGCGCTAGTGACGAAAGCAGCACAAAGG
This sequence comes from Drosophila suboccidentalis, assembly GCA_037043435.1. NCBI lineage: Eukaryota > Metazoa > Arthropoda > Insecta > Diptera > Drosophilidae > Drosophila > Drosophila suboccidentalis. The sequence goes on from JBAMBK010002371.1 coordinate 171,476, forward strand.
GTGCGAAAGGCAACTAGCATATATACACAGGAAGAATGGAAAATTTGCTATGACTGTCCGATTAGGTCGAGTTATATACCGATCGAAAGGTATTAACTTAACTTACAAATGTGCGTACTAAGACTTTTGGAAACTTACCTGGTTCGTGAGATAAACAGGTATTAGTGGGAGGGGAAAAATTTAAATTATTGGAGCAAATGGGGCCGTTCGAGCCTTTTTAATTTTTATTTTAATTTTTTTTATTTTAATCAAAAATACGCGTCGAATGACACCTCGATCATCGAAATCCGACCACTAGTTCAAAAGATAATTAATTTTGAATTTTTTAGGGGCCTTCCAAAAATGAGATGAAAAGTCAGTCTGTTTGTTTGTTTGTTTGTTTGGATCAAATCGTTGATTTAGCTTAAATGTTTGAATGAGGACTAGAGACGTTTGTTCTACGACTTTTTCGAAAAATCGCTAGTTTAGCGGGAAATCGCTAATAACCGCTAAAATAGCATCCCTTATAGCATCCAAACGATTAAAGCTACAGATGCGATCTATATATCGTTGAAAAGGTATTTTGAAGGGCTGTTATGCATACCTCTTAACTTTTTTTCTAAAGTACATAGGTAAATTGTTACAGGTGACATAAGGTATTTTCCCCACATTTTGGCGGTTTTTGAAAAAACGCCGCTAACGATTTTTTTTAATTTTCAATATGTTTTAGTTTGTAAAATGTCGCGTTTTTTGATATATGAATAGGTTTGGAAGATATAACCTATTAACTGAATATATATGTACGTTTTACTTTGAATTGGAATAGGGCAGCAGCAACAAAGTTTCATAGCAGCCAGTTTGTTTGTTTGAATCAAATCGTTGAATTAGCTTAAAAGTTTGAATGAGGATTTGTTCCTGCTCAAAAATCTATAAACGCTTGTTCTACGACTTTTTCGAAAAATCGCTAGTTTAGTGCCAACATTTTTTTTTCAATTATTTATGTGTAAAACTTAATATTATTCGTCACAAAATTGGATATCAGAAATTTTGGGGCATGAAAATGTTTTCGTCACTAGACTATTACCTCGTAAAGAGGTTTTTTTATGGTATTAAGCCACAATGTAGCGAAAAAATTAATTTGAGCTTTACTGTTTCCCATAGCATTTCTCGTTTCAGCGACGCCCATGGACTGCGACGGCCGCAGCAGACGCTCTGCCCGACTGATGAGCGAAGCATTCCTTTAGCTTGGCCGTTAGCTTCGACATTCACAGCAGAGCGAAAAGACTGAAAGCACAGAACTCATAGATATCCTTGCAGTAGCGTGATATAGTTAGTCATTGGTCATAGGACAGTTGTCACCAATTCTTCTTTCCACAGGACAAGTGACACCAATGCTGTTTGTCACAGGACAATTGTCACCAATCCTAATTATCACAGGATCATTGCCACCAGATATTCTTGTTGTCGCAGGATATTATTTTGCATCATCTTTGCTATAGCGAGAGCTGGGTTATTCATCATCGCTGTCGCAGGATATTGCTTAAACAATCCTTGTCATCACGGGATTTGTCGTATATTCTCCCTGTCGCAAAAACTAGCAAGGATATAAGCATCAATTATTGCGGTCGCACGAACTAGCATTAGGCCAACCTTACTGGTGCGGTCTCACAACTGGACTGTCTACTGGGGCAGGACCGGGTATTTATAAACCTTGCTGCAGCGATATCCACTCTCGCTGTTGCAGAATATAAGTTTATTTGTCCCTGCTTTCGCGGGTCGCAGGGAAAATCTTCCTTGCAGTCGCAGGATCCGATTCTTCAATCCTCGCTGTCGCACGATATGTTCCAGGAGTCCTTGCTGTGTCAGGATACATATCACGGTCAGCGAATCAACAGACGAGCCAACAGACGAGAGCAGCGTCAACATTTCCAGATAAGGATTCCTACCGGATCCCACCCGTATCCCAAAGGACAGCGGCCAGGATCATCAAAACTAAGCATCAACAGAACATTTGACATCGACGAACTACATTGACATTTAGAGTCTACGAGTTGATCAAGGAGTCTCTAATAAACGAGGAAAACCATTAGACCGGAAACAACTCTGTGTTCTTATTTATTCGCAAGTCCTGCAAGTTATACATATGTGAACATTTTTGATTTACGACTTTTTGAAAAACCCGCTACCCTAGCGGAACATTGCTAAAACCCTAATTTCCAACAGTTTCCAAGCCAGAAAAGCGGCACACGCCCGAATGCTGACAATCGCTATTATAAATAAACATTTGAATTAATATTGTAGGTGGTTTTAGAATTATTAGAATAACTCTAGCCAGAAAATATGTACAAAACACTTAAATGTGGCTCCAAACTTATGCAGCTAAATAAAGGGGATGCGAGATACTAATTGCTATCTCACCAGCTCGAGATTATGTAACAGAAACACGAGACTATTTAACAAATCTTAAAATAATGTCAATCAAAACTTTTCATATGGTATCAAAATTATCCTACGAAAACTCAAAAAAATGTCAATCAAACTCGACATAACATTACTTCAGAATAAGAAACATTGTATGGTATTAAAACTAAAAGGAACAACTACACTGACGAGCAAAGCTGTAACACGAGTTCAATATTCTCACATTAACGGTCTGTATCTTCTATTATATTTTATGTTTGTGAAAGATCTTAGTCTTGTTTTGTTTTCAATTTATTTTGCTATGTATTTTGAAAATTTGAAGCCATTTGATAGCCGGAAGAAATATTACAAAGCAAAATGCAAAAAAAGTCAAATGTTACAGTTTTGCACTTTATATTTTAAGCAAACATTTTTTTAAATAACACTGTGCAAGTCGAAAAAAAAGACATGACCTTTTTCAAAGGTTTCCCCCTATTTCGGGTCCTACGAATCGAACTGCATCATTAGTTTTTTGAGTTACAATGATGGTTTCATACAAAATTTTTTCGCGAAGTTTTTGACCAAGTTTGCTATTTTTAAGGAAATAGGTCGTTCTTCTTCGGTCTCTAACTTGTAAGGCTTTGGTTTTTTTTGCAAAATTTCTTCTACAAAGTTGCTTGAAATAGTTTACTCTACAAGTTTTAGGAACATATCAAGCCTCTAAATGGTTGTTTTGGTGATGTATGGGTCAATATGTCAAAAAAATCAAATCTTTACCACTTGTTTTTTAAGATATTCCATTCATGTTGTCCTGCAATCGAATTTTTCTATCCGATACATATACCAAAATGAAGATCCTGTTATTCCAAGTAGCTTTAGCAAAAAAATCATGGTTAAAAAATTCAGCATTTAAAAATATACAGGTATCCAATATTATTAAATTAACACTATCACTGCGGACGGCAGTCCGCGCTAGTGACGAAAGCAGCACGAAGGGTGCTAAGGCGACTAGCATATATACACAGGAAGAATGGAAAATTTGCTATGACTGTCCGATCAAGTCGAATTATATACCGATCGAAAGATATTCATTTAACTTACAAATGTGCATACTAAGACTTATGGAAACTTACCTAGTTCGTGAGATAAACAGGTGTAAGTGGGGGGGGCACAATTTTAATGATTGGACCTAATGGGGCCGTTGGAGCCTTTTTGAATTTTAGTTATATTTTTAACAATTCTCATCAAAAATACGCGTCGAATGACACCTCGATCATCGAAATCCGACCACTGGTTCAAAAAATAATTAATTTTGAAATTTTTAGAGGCCTTCTGTTTGTGTGTTTGTTTGGATCAAATCGTTGATTTAGCTTAAAAGTTTGAATGAGGACTTGTTTCTGCTCAAAAATCTATAAACGTTTGTTCTACGACTTTTTCGAAAAATAGCTAGTTTAGCGGGAAATCGCTAAAAACCGCTAAAATTGAATTGGATATCAGAAATTTTGGGGCAAGAAAATGATTTCGTCACCAGACTTTTACCTCGTAAAGAGGTTTTTTTTATAGGATTTGATATTACACACATAATGAGTGTACTAACATGTTATATAAAAATGATTAACATATTTAAGCATAAAATTATTCTTATTATTCATTACTTTCGCTTATTACATTCCGAAAAAATTCTGAAACCAATGAGTCGAGATTTTTGCTACTATACCAATGCTCTAATGGAGCCACAACCTGGTGAAATCTTTCTCCGTGCTCATGTGACTCTTGGAACGTGATTCCAAATTTGGTAATGCAGAATATGGATTTATAAAGACATGTTTACACCATTGTCTTCAAAAGCTGTTATTATATATTGTCAATAGCAAAATTCTGCCAATCTTCAGATCAATGCACTCCAAAACATGATGACATAAAGACTGCCAATACAGATTACTATACAATCTTTAATTTATTTTTATTAACGTTCCAAATTCATAACTTTTCATTCATTTTCTTATGTCCGTTGATAACATTTGAAATTAAAATTATACTTAGAACACAAAATCTAAATATAATACATTCTTTCACCTTCGCCACGCATAATCTTGGATATATTTTTATTAAACATTTAAATGCTTCTTCATTTCGATTAATAGTTTTGATGAAGCATCTTACAATTCCCAACGTGATATGCAGGGCAATAAAATGTTTTCGATCGCTTTAAGTGGATCTCCCACTTATATAAACAATATTTTGATTAAATTTTGACCAAAACAACCAATCTCCTAATTTATACTGTTTTCCTCGGAATCGGTTATTCTAATGGTAATTCAAGCATATTTCTTGGTATATCCCGAAAGTAAACCAGTTAACAATGCAATAAAAGAAGGCAAATATCTTTTATAGGTGCTGAATGTACTGGACACTATCCAAAATAAATTTCATCACGCTTCCTTTGTGTTAGAGCTTATAGCGATTCTTTGAAAAGTCAATGAATGAACGCCAAGCTCTGCACTATTTTTGCAATACATATGCTTCGTTCAGGCAGGAATTTTATTGCATTACGCAAATCATAGCACTAAACTCACTCAAACTTTTCACTCAAAAAACTAAAAACAAAACAAAACTAAATATGGCACCTCCAACTAAGCGCCAGCGGGAGAATACTGCGCTGGATATTAAAGGGGGACGAGTCTCCGATGCACCTTCACCGCAACTACTGGAGTTGATCAATCAACGTTTCGCTGAGCAAGCGGACCTCATCTCATCTAGCATCCGTTCTGCTGAGGAGCGAATTCTTGCTCAGCTGAACGATCGCATTGGAGTGATTGCTGGAGACGTAGAACAGCTGAGCCTTCGGGTGCAGCAACTGGATAATGAAATATTCACACAATAATGAAATATCTTCACTATTGCCGTTAAGCCGTGGAGTACCTCAAGGGTCAGTCCTTGGTCCACTTCTCTTTTCGTTATATGTTAATGACCTCCCTGCCGTGTTATCGTATTCCAATGTTCATTTGTATGCCGATGATGTCCAATTGTATGTTAGTTGTCGTCGTGATAAAGTACTAGATTGTGTTAATATATGTAACAGTGAATTGTCAAATGTAAGTAAATGGGCTAGCTGCAATGGGCTTACGCTTAATCCGTCTAAATGTAAATGTATTGTTATTTATAAAAGACCTCTCTGTACACAAAATTTGCCAAGTCTTAAGATAGAAGATACTCCTATAGACTACGTTGAAAAAGCAATAAATCTTGGTATCGTTTTTAATAAAACCTTGACGTGGAGTGATCATATTGCAAGGGCAACTGGGAAAACTTATGGATTGCTTAGACAACTTTATATGACACAGAAATTTTTACCTACCAACATTAGAATATTAATTGCAAAAACTTATCTGACGCCTGTGCTTTGCTATGGAATAGAAATTTTTGGAAACTGTGATACTGCATTGCAGCAAAAACTGAACGTAACGCATAACAGCATTGCAAGATATGTTTTTAATGTTAATAGACGAGATCATATATCAAATTATGCCCGACAGTTAAATGACATGAGCTTTAAGACTTGGACTGATTACAGAAATCTTATTCTGTTACACAAAATTGTACAAACGAAGGAACCACGCTATTTATATGACAACTTACATTTTAGCACGTCTGCAAGGACAAATAATATAAACAATATTCGACACAAATTAACAAGCTCAGAAAGACATTTCTTTGTGCATACTATTCGCATGTGGAACCGTTTACCTTTTCAACTGAAAACAATGAGTAGCGCAGCAACTTTTAGGGACAAGTTAAAACTTTTTTTGAGAGACACTTAAAAAAAAAAAAAAAAATAATAATAATTATAATAATAATAAAAAATAAAATAATGCATAAATAAATAAAAAAATAGTATTAATATAGTTTATAGACATGTATCGATCAAATAATTAAACTTATCAAAGTACGCTGTAAACTATAATAAGGATAAATCTTAAACTAAAGCAAGGATTATTTACGGTTAAATGTTACTTTTTTTTTTTCTTTCTATTTCTTTCATAATTGTAAAATGTTTAATGTTAATAATATTTAAAAAACCGATGTTTGTAATAGTGAAAAAACCGATGTTTGTAATAGTGACTAGTGCATTAAATAATAAGCGTTAGCTTGTAGCACTGGGAATCAAAATTAAAAATAAATAAATAAAAATAAATAATATTTCAAAGTATTGTCGCCATAAAGTTCGAAATAGTCTAATATCTGGCCCTGTCGCTTTCAGTGTCCATAATCTTTTATATTTATCACTGCGGACGGCAGTCCGCGCTAGTGACGAAAGCAGCACGAAGGGTGCGAAGGCGACTAGCATATATACACAGGAAGAATGGAAAATTTACTATGACTGTCCGATCCGGTCGACTTATATACCGATCGAAAGGTATTAACTTAACTTACAAATGTGCATACTAAGACTTTTGGAAACTCACCTGGTTCGTAAGATAAACAGGTGTAAGTGGGAGGGGAAAAATTTAAATTATTGGAGCTAATGGGGCCGTTGGAGCATTTTTGAATTTTCTTTGAATTTTTTACAATTTTCATTAAAAATACGCGTCGAATGACACGTCGATCATCGAAATCGGACAACTGGTTCGTAAGATAATTAATTTTGAAATTTTTAGGGGCCTTCCGAAAATGAGATGAAAAGTCAGTTTGTCTGTTTGTTTGTTTGGATCAAATCGTTGATTTAGCTTAAATGTTTGAATGAGGACTTGTTCCTGTTAAAAAATCTAGAAACGTTTGTTCAACGACTTTTTCGAAAAATCGCTAGTTTAGCGGGAAATCGCTAAAAACCGTCAAACTTAAAACCCCGATAGCATCCAAACGATAGAAGTCACAGATGTGATCTATATATCGTTGAAAAGGTATTTTGAAGGGCTCTTGGGCATACCTTCGAAGTTTTATTTTTAGGTAAATAGGTAAACAGCTACAGGTGAAATAAGGTATTTTTCTCCACATTTTGGCGGTTTTTGAGAAAACGCCGCTAACGATTTTTTTTAATTTTCAATATGTTGTAGTTTATAAAATTTCGCATTTTTTGATATATGAAACATAACTTATAGCCAAATTGTTTGGAAGATATAACCAGTTAACTGAAAATATACGTTTTCTTAGATTTCTTCCAAACATAGCTGTAAACTTTTTTGCTGAAGAACACAGGTAAAAAGCTACAGGTAAAAAAAGTTATTTTTCCTCACATTTTGGCGGTTTAAGAAAAATTTGTATTTCAAATCACTTTTAAATATGGTATATAAGACAATTCCATTCCGCGTTTTTTGACATACAACACATATCTGTCAGAATTCGTTTGGGCAAGATATTACCTATTAACTGAATATACAATTTTTCTTTCCACTCCTGCTTGCTCACATGCAGTATGTACACTGCTTGCTTGCTGCGGAAGTATACTGCTTGCAAGTGGTGAATTCTTTTTGCGGCAGCAGCAACAAAGTTTCATTGCAGCCAGAGTTTGAGAACGCTATTAGCTTTTGCGCTTGGCATGTTGGCATGCCATACAAATTTGACAAGTTATACTGTCAAAAGATATTGAAATTTTCAAAATTTCTAATGTCTTATTCAAAAATTTCTGATATCCCCTAAAAAAACCTCTTTACGCGGTAAAAGTCTAGTGACGAAAACATTTTAATGCCCCAAAATTTCTGATATCCAATTTTGTGACGAATAATATTAAGTTTTACATATGAATAAAATAAAAAAAAAATTTTTGCATTCGGCACTGCGCAAAACAGTCAGTTTTATTTGGTATGAAGAACTGAGACATTTTAGCGCAATGTGCCGAGTGCCAATTGATAAAGATTTGATATTTTTGACATATTGACCCATACACCACCAAAACAACCATTTAGAGGCATGATATGTTCTCAAAACTTGTAGCGTAAACTAAAAAATTTCAAAAATATTTTTGCTAGTATTTTTTATAATTGTTTGAAAATCCTAAAAATGACCATTTTAACCCCTTTTTCCCACTTTTCGCTCAAAAAGTGGCTTTTTAGCAATTTTCAAAATTTTATAAAAAATACTAGCAAAAATATTTTTTTTGCAGTTACTCTTAGAATTGTTTCGAAAACTTTTTTGCATCAAAATATTTTTGTTAAAAAATCGAGGAAAAAAGTTGAAAAAGTAGACCTTTGCAAAAATTCAAAATTATCAATGGTGCTTTAATGGGTTAAGAAATTTTTGCATCATTCGAACGGAAATTAAATAACCTTTCCAAATATATATAATAAGCTATTATTTTCTTATTATATGTCAAAATATTACATTTTTTAGGGTGTGTAAAGTGTTTCTTGACAAACTGTAAAAACAAATTTAAGTAAATTATTACATTTGTGTTTTGATTTGATACCTTCAAAATACCTTTTCAAATTTTGTTTTTAATTTAAACTGATCAAAGATTAAAAAAAAACACAAAAGAAAAACCATGCATTAAAATTAAAAAAAATGCACATCCATTTTAAATTCCACTTGGGTATATTCATTCATCGATTCGAAAGGAGCAAGATTTATTTGTGCCTAGCAATCTGTCTGAATTGCTAAATACATTACAAAAACTAAGTATGTTTTGCTAAAAACTATTCGTTTAAAATTGAAAATTTTCTGGAGGACTTTGCCTGTTTGGTTTGTCAGTGGATTCTTCGCAGCCACTATCTGGTTCCAGTTTATAGGCTATGGATATGGAGTGAAGTTTTGGTATCTGCTTCTTGTACTGCTTAAAATTAGCATTTGGCGTTATGAGTGACTTCCGACGCCTAATTGTATCTCGGGTAATTTCAGTGCAAAGTTTTAAAAAGCGTCACATGGCACCGGACATGGTATTGTTGCATACACATTGCTGTGAATGATAATCGAAAGGTTAGTTTTAGACATGGTGACAGATCAGTGTTGTTTGTGTGTCGTACATACCTTGGCATTTAAAATGTCTTCAGACCAGTCCTCGCTTGCAATACGTCCGACGGCATTCACGAGAATCTTTTTCACTTTTACAACATTCTCGGAAAAGGTCTTGAGCACGTCCTGTACATTGACTCCCTCGCAGCCCATACGCCAGCAATCGTAGTCAGTGGCAATTGCTACGGATCCATACAGTAAGCCAGCTTCCTTGGCCAGCACAACTTCGGGGCAAGTGGTCATGTTGATTAGATCGCCGCCCCACTGTCTGAACATGTTGCTCTCAGAGCGGGATGAGAAACGCGGCCCCTCAATTGTGACAATGGTGGCCTTCTCATGAGCTTCATACTCTAACTCCTTGGCCGCATCCAAGAGCACTTTACGGGTTCGCTCACAAAACGCCGGATACATGGGCAAATGACAGACGCCATTCATGCCTGCGTGTGCGCCATCGTAGAACGTCTGCATTCGCTTGGTGGTGCGATCTATAAAGTCATGCGGCACTACCAAATTGCCTGGCTTTATGGCCTCTCTGAGTGATCCACATGCTGTGGACACAATCAGATGTGTGCAGCCCACTTGGCGGAGGGCCCAAATATTCGCGCGGTAGTTAACATTTGAAGGCATAATATCATGTTTGCGACCATGTCGTGCCAAAAGCACGCACTGAACACCACCGATTTCGCCTTCGATCAGCGCATCCGATGGTGAGCCGTACGGAGTATCTATCATCTTTTCCTGCCGCTGCTCCAAAATGTCTGGATCATCCAGGCCAGAGCCACCAATGATGCCAATCTATACATGTGTGTCAATAAAATAACCACATTGGGATTATGCATAAATACGCATACATGTATGCACATACATATGTTTGTACATATGTATGAGTAAATACTAGTACTTACTTTTACAGGAATCGGATCCAGATTAGTATCTTTGCATTTAATATGTATCATCTTGTCGCTTGTAAGTATTAAGTCCAAGTAGATAGTCTGGATTAAAACGTGCTATGGAACTGCCTGTCTATCGCTCTCTCCGCGCTGATAGCGTTCTTGTTGATAAGCTGTCATAAATGTAGCGCAGCTGAAAACTTGAGGCATATTCATTTCAGCAAATGACTGTGATATAGGGCTGCAAAAAGTTCGATAGTGGTTTTATGATTTCAACATCGATGACCAACTATTTCTATAACCCTCTAAGCAAATAACATAGGGTTTTTGATTAAATTTATTAATTTTGTTGTTTAAAATGTTAATATTTTTTTTATTATTGTCTATTGTGTTGAGAAAATGATCTGGACCGATGTTTATTCGAAGTATGACTCTTTTACTAATTCGATGTAGCTCAGTAAATTAATAACGAATTTCTCTTCAACATTTGCATTAATAACATTTATTACTAGTGTGGATGCCTCCACACTAGAAACACCACATCAAATTTTTGCATTAGCATTAATCGAAAAACAGCATTAACGCCAAGTTTATGAATATCGGCTACAGGGCTGTTGATGTTTATAAAAATTTCAATGTCGATAATACATTAAAATTAATTAATATTATTCTCGACTTTAAATGTTTCCACTTTAAATCAGTTGTGTTCCGTTGGTTCTTAATTTAAGCTTATTACGCAAGCTAGATAAATTTTACGCGGCGAAAAGTGCTCAATATTTAGCTGTCGACGAGCGTGAGCCCAGTGTTGCCAATGCAACACGGAAAAATAACAAAAAGTTGAGTGGTAACTCTATGCGTCAGCGGCGGTTTATTTTAAATTTGAACATGCAGAACTGATTTGGATAAAAGAGGAGAGAATAGGCAATGCAAAACGCAAATTAAAGTTAAAAGAGGAAAAATATGCGATGCCACGCAACCACAGCGCGTGTTGGGTGCACCCATCGATTTTGAACTTTTAATGAGGATTCACCATTTGTGTTAAGCATAGTACGCTCTAGCCGAAAATATGTTTGCAAGGCCAAAACTCCATATAAAAAAAAGGGTTGCAAACATGCTCGAATTGTTTTTGTAAAGCCATTTCTAAACCTATGTACGCTGTACCACTAAGCAAATAACCCATAGAGAACCCATCCTATACAACTAAAATGTCACAGAAAAAATGCTTGCGAAGCGTCCACCGCGAAGTGTTACCGATCTGGCAATATTGTTCGAGTGGAATTTATAAAAATTAAGGGTGTTGTTTTGAATAAAATAATGTGGGTTAAAAGTTTTAAGGGTAGAGGGTATTTCATATTTCACATGTTTTAGTTTCGCAAGCAACGGTCCTAAAAATAAAATCGCTTCTCTTATAAATTCCACTATAACAATATTGCCAGATCGGTAACACTTCGCGGTGGACGCTTCGCAAGCATTTTTTTTGTGACATTTTAGTTGTATAGGATGGGTTCTCTATAGGTTATTTGCTTAGTGGTACAACGTACGTAGGTTTAGAAATAGCCTTACAAAATAATTTCGAAACGTTAGACATACATACATCGATGCATCGAAGTTTAGACCTGATGCATCATCGATTTTTCGTTTTGAAAACATCGATGAGCATATTTGCACAAATATTTGCACTAAAATTTACATCACTACGATGAATATGCCTGTTGGTATTGAACGATGAATAGGTCAGCTGTTCAGTTACTCAAAAATAATGACGAAATTCAATCTTCTTCGAAAACTTCATGTACATATATGTAATTGTTTTAAAAACCTAAAAGTTTTTAGAAAATTCGATTTAAACTGCGTAACTGAACTAAATGAACGAGAAAAAAGTCAATGAATAACGGATAAAGTTCATTCGTTCATATAAACTATTCGTTCATTTGAACGAATCTACAGCTGGCTGAGCCAACACAAGCACATGTGTTGTAACACAAATTCGTAGGAAACTTATAATGGGACTTGAAGTGAATTTTCCGGGAAACGATATAGACGATATCGAGGATTTAATATCATCTGATGATATTAAGCCCCGTGAGCGATACGAAACAAAGAAAAATGTAACGGTGCGCGCTAAAAAACGCAAGGAAATTAAACCGGCGTTAAGCGACGCGGATGTAGATACTGGCAATCAACCTCAGAAAACTATTTACAAGAGTGTTATACCAGGAACACAAAAGGTATATGTAAAAACATGGGGCTGTGCACACAACAATTCTGACTCTGAGTACATGGCTGGGCAATTGGCGGCGTATGGTTACAATCTGAGCGGCAAGGACGATGCCGATCTGTGGCTGCTGAACAGTTGCACTGTGAAGAATCCCTCGGAGGATACGTTTCGTAACGAAATCGAGTCGGGTATGCGCAACGGCAAGCACGTTGTGGTGGCAGGGTGCGTGCCGCAGGGCGCTCCAAAGGCAGAGTATTTGCGTGGACTTTCAGTAATCGGTGTACAGCAAATTGATCGCGTCGTGGAGGTGGTTGAGGAGACGTTAAAGGGACACAGCGTTCGCCTGTTGCAAAACAAGAAGGTGCATGGCCGCCGAGTGGCCGGCGCTCCCTTGTCTCTGCCCAAGGTGCGCAAGAATCCGCTCGTCGAGATCATATCCATCAACAGCGGCTGTCTTAACCAATGCACTTACTGCAAAACGAAGCATGCACGCGGAGATTTGGCTAGTTATTTACCTACTGAAATAATAGAGCGTGCACGTCAATCATTTGACGAAGGCTGCTGCGAAATTTGGCTGACTTCGGAGGACACAGGTGCCTATGGACGTGACATTGGCAGTTCTTTGCCCGAGTTGCTCTGGCAGCTAGTCGAGGTGATTCCTGAGCACTGCATGCTGCGCGTGGGCATGACCAATCCACCATATATACTAGAACATCTCGAGGAGGTGGCCAAGGTCCTACAGCATCCGCGCGTTTACGCTTTTCTTCATGTGCCCGTACAGGTGAGAAGCATATGAATTGCTAAAACTTGATGCCAAATAAATTTCCAAAATCTTTCAACAGAGTGGCAGTGATTGTGTGCTGGGCGATATGAAGCGTGAGTATTGCCGCAAGGATTTTGAGCATGTTGTTGACTTTCTACGCGCTCGTGTTCCGGGTCTAACAATTGCGACTGATATTATTTGTGGATTTCCTACGGAGACAGAGCAGGACTTTGAGGAAACGATGTCGCTATGCAAGAAATATCGTTTTCCCAGTCTATTTATCAACCAGTTCTTCCCGCGCCCGGGAACGCCGGCAGCCAAAATGGAGCGCATACCAGCCAATCTGGTAAAGAAGCGCACCAAACGACTGACCGATCTCTTCTACAGCTACGAGCCGTACGAAGGACGAGAGGGCCAGATATACATGGTATTGGTGACGGAAATATCTCATGATAAGCTGCACTATGTGGGCCACAACAAAAGCTATGAACAAGTGCTGCTTCCTATGCGCGACAATTTGCTGGGTACCAGTGTTCGCGTTCGTATAACAGCAACTAGCAAGTTTAGCATGATGGGCGTCATACTGGATGAAGAGCGCGACTGGACGCGCTGTGACAATAACAACAAACACACACAGCCAGCGTCAGACAACAGAAGTAGTTGGGGACAGCGATTAATGGGCATCGCGTTAATTATGGCCACCATAGCATTCTTGTTACAGTTACTCTTCAGATTCTTATCTCATTAGAATAAAAATCTAAATTCATAATTCAAAAAAAAAATTTTCTGTTTTTGAATTTGGTTTGGGATACTTAACAGTCCCCACAGTAGGTAGCAATCGACAAGTTTACAATTCTGGCTTTAGTTTAAAATTCCAGGAATATTTGAAAGTATGTTTTTTTTTTTATTCATATAATGTTATTGTTTCATTTTTGTTCTGCTGGTGAAGTTATTCGACCTCAACACTTTTCTTGTATACTTTGCTTTGCAGAGGCACACAATTTTACAATTACAATTTGTCAAGTGTATTGTATTAAAAGAGTATATACCGGATAAAATGGAAAAGTAACTTTTATCTTTAATTTTAATTATAAAAATTGAAAATAAAAGTTATTTTTGAATTTTTATTTAATAGTTATACCAAAGCTCTTATTTGCAATTTTTAAAATAAAAATTTAAAATAAAAGTTTTTTTTCAGTTTTTTTTTTTTAAATAAATTGATTTGTATCTATGTAAGTGTATCGATTTGTATGGGCCCAAAAAAATAAAAAAACGGTAGCCCATTTTCGTAATCTACGGTCAATTCTAAGATGTTTTCACCAAGAAGCCATAATTCTAAAATCAATTCCTGATCCGCGCTTTTTGAGTTAAAAAATTATTTTTTTTTTTTGAAATTTAACATCTTATGTGTTTATGCTCCTATCCTGACATGTTTGGTATCAATTCTCTTGTTCCTTTTCACTTACACAGCTGATATGGAGAGACCGATATGTTCCCATCTCTTCAACATATGTTTTCTTCATATGGGCATTTCCACAGAAATGTCAACCGAGGCCAAAAACGAAAATTTATCATAAAGTCACATCTTGTGAAATTTCTTTCCAAAAATATATTCAAGTTATCTATTTAAGCAATATACGCTAGAAGAAATTCAATAGGATGAACATATAGATTCTACATGGGAATAAATTCACTTTTTCCATATTTATGCCCATTTTCTTAAAAATTTATTTCCAAAATGGACCGTTTGTATTCTATTGATTACACTAAGTAAGATAGTAAGATTGTAACACAAATCATTTTAACACGTAGAAATATATTGAAAGTTTAATTTAAAACAAGTTTTTCGAGCTGTTTCGATACATAATTTAAAAAAAGAGAGACAGAAACAACAGAAATATTTTGTGGAACAAAATGTCGCATGCGACAGTGATTCAAATCAAATTAAAAAAAAAACTATTTAATATTTTTAAATCAAACAAAAAGCATTTTTAGATAAATGAATGCATTACATCTTAGAATTAATTGTATCAAAATATTCGTTTACGTTTTGCCGAAATCAGTGTTAGAACTGGTCGCCGAAAAAACGACTTCTATTTGAGTCGAATGACTTGGTTTTTTGAAATTATCTTGAATACGAATAATTGCCCAAAATCAACCTTAGCACCAGTTATAGTGCTAATCAAGACCTTTAAGTTTCGCCTTTTGTCACAATAAAATAAAGTCATGGCAAGAATGGAAAATTTGCTATGACTGTCCGATAAGGTCGAGTTATATACCGATCGAAAGGTATCAACTTAACTTAAAAATGTGCGTACTAAGACTTTTGTAAACTCACCTGGTTCGTGAGATAAACAGGTGTAAGTGGGAGGGACAAAATTTAAATTATTGGAGCTAATGGGGCCGTTGGAGCCTTTTTAAATTTTTTTCTTTAATTTTATACTATTTTCATCAAAAATACGCGTTGAATGACACCTCAATCACCTCAATCCGACCACTGGTTCGAAAAATAATTAATGTTGAAATTTTTAGGGGCCTTCCGAAAATGAGATGAAAAGTCAGTCTGTTGGTCTGTTAGTATGAAAGCTTGAAAACTTGTTCCCGATAAAAAATCTAGAAACGTTTGTCCTACGACTTTTTCGAAAAATAGCTAGTTTAGCGGGAAATCGCTAAAAACCGCTAAAATTACATTCATAGCATCCAAACGATAGAAGCTACAGATGTGATCTATATATCATTTAAAAGGTATTTCGGCTATTAGGGCTATTAGGCATACCTTCAAAGTTTTTGTTTTAAGTAAAAAGGTAAACAGCTACAGGTGAAATAAGGTTTTTTTTTCACATTTTGGCGATTTAAGAAAAATCTACATTTCAAATCACTTTTAAATATGTTATATGTTGTAGACAATTCAATTCCGCGTCTTTTGACATATAACACCTATCTGTCAAAATTCGTTTGGACAAGATATTACCTGTTAACTGAATATACTTTTTACCTTTATACTACTGCATGTACACTACTTGCACTGCTTGTAGTGCATGTGGAAATATACTGCTTGCAAGTGGTAGATAAAACATTTTATAATTGCGATTACAGCAAGATCGAAATATATTTATAAATATAAATAATATATCAGGCATGCCACATAAATCTCTTTCACTTGAATTTCACGTCAATTTCATTTCTCCGTGCCACAGTCCAATCACCTAAACAATTTTGGGTGAGACGAAATCATCGCTCAATTCACTGGCATCCGATGCCATGAGAATAATGTCACATTTTTTGTCCGAATTTTTTAATTTAGAGTTGTCTAGTAGTTTGTATTGTTTGCCGCGCCAATAACTTAAATTTTTTTAAGCTATACAATATCAATTATTATATAAATAAATTGAATTATATAAATTCAATAAGAAATAAAATAAAAATTTTATATTTTGCAATGATAAATTTAAAAAGTTTGCTAAACAAACCCTTGGGAAATTTAATCTGAGAAGGGGCCTACCCTAGCAGCCTAGTACGAAAAGGTTGATGAACATGCTTAAAAACCTAAATCACACGAATTTCTGTAGCACGGAGAAATTTTCGAAGTGGATTTGCTTTTTTATGAAATCACTTTCACTAGTGTTTTTTGTGGCATACCTGTATATTTTTTCTGGAGTACATAGGTACAAAGCTACAGGTGGATAAATATTTCTTTGGCGATTTAAGAAAAATCTACGATTTAAATCACTTTAAAATATGTGATATAAAGGCAATAATTTACATATAACACATATCTGTTTGTACAAATGTCAAAAACAGAGGCAATTGCAAAAATTTCTGATATCTCCATAAAAAAACCTCTTTACGTGGTAAAAGTCTAGTGACGAAAACATTTCCATGCCTCAAAATGTCTGATATGGGTATTTCCAGGATCGCAAACTCGACATTCGTACGACTTTAAATGAAAAAAAAAATGGCAAAAATTGACATTTTCAAAAATGTTTTCTCACGTGTTTAATGCATTTTATCAACTCTATTTTTATGATAAAAGACTATCTTTGAAGACTTGTCGTTTTTTAATTATTTATAGAAAACAATGCATCGCGAACGCGACGAAAAAAAAATGGAAGTCATTTTTGACTTCATCTTGACAAATGCGAAACTCTGCGAAATGTGGCGAGTAATTTGGAAGAAAATACTCTTAAACCATAATAAAATAATGTAGTTATCCATTTTAGAAATAATTTTGATATGTAACTATCGTTTTATATATTTTACAAGTTTTCTTAGTAATTTGTAACGTGATATCGCGAACGTGACAAGATTTCCACCTAGTTTTTCCAAGAGTTTGTTCATCAAATTTTATTCTATATTCCGATATATAGCTCTTAGAACTTGTTTTAAATTAAACTTTCAATATATTTCTATATATTAAAATGGTTCATGTTACAATTTTACTGTCCTACTAAGTGTAATCGTTAAAATACAAACGGTTCATTTTGAAAATCAATTTTTAAAAAAATAGGCAAAAATATGGAAAAAGTTAATTTATTCCAATGTAGAATCTATATGTTCATCCTATTGAATTTTTTCTAGTGTATATTGATAAAATAAATAACTTGAATACATTTTTGGAAGAAAATTTCACAAGATGTGAGTTTTTAATCAATTTTACGTTTTTCGTCGTTGTGGACCTTTTTCTGGAAATGCCCACATCCAATTTTGTGACGAAATATATTAAATTTTTTATATATGTTAATTTATTATATATGGGCTAATCCGAAAATTTTTAAACCAAGGGTAAAAATCGAAAGCTGTCATGTTTTTTAGTAATGGTTATTTTTTGGAATCATAGAATACATTTTCAGGCTTCGAATTACAAAAACAAAATAGTTATACGGTGCTTTGATTGTTCATGGCCGAGCCTATTCAATTAATTCCTCTTTTTTCCTCTTAATTTTAATAATTCTTGTAAAAAAAAGGGTATTTTCAATGGCATAAAAGGTGGCAAAACAGTCATCTGAGTGTTAAGCGCTTAACTCATCTTAAAACTTGTTTCATTTTCTATTATTTAAGATAAAAACTATATCGAAAAGATATTTTATATATATTATTAATTTGAAAAAAAGTGTGTGTATAAAAGGTGTAACGTCCGCAACGTAACGTCCGCAACAGACAAAAACTTAGACTTTTTATTAACGAGACTACATATCTTTTTTTTTGATGCTGGATTGATATGGTCATATATTCCCCTTAGTTTTTTGTGTTTGGATATTTTTAGTTTATTATGCAAAATTTGCCAATATATGAGCAAATGCACGTTAACCTCGAATCGACTTCCATTCTTTGTAACGGCCGCAACGGAACTTTCAGCAAGCCCAATTTTTTTTCATAAACAGTAAGGCTTTTATCTGAAAATAAGTTTAAGAGTACTCCCAATGAAATGCATTTTCCAGAAATCTTCATTAAAATTCACCAAAAATGAATATATACAAAGTAAAAAAAAAAATGACATTCAACACTGCGCAAAAAGTTATTTTTAGGTACAAAGAAGCTGAACCTTTTTGCGCCAAGTGCCGAATGCCAATTTTTTTTTACTTTGTATATATATTATTTTTTTTTTTGCCATATATAATAAATTAACATATATAAGAAATATAATATATTTCGTCACAAAATTGGATATCAGAAATTTTGGGGCATGTAAATGTTTTCGTCACTAGACTTTTACCGCGTAGAGGATTTTTTTGGGGATATCAGAAATTTTTGCAATTGCCTCTGCTTTTGACAAAATTACTTTGTCAAAAGGTATTTAGTGTTTATCACTGCGGACGGCAGTCCGCGCTAGTGACGAAAGCAGCACGAAGGGTGCGAAGGCGACTAGCATATATACACAGGAAGAATGGAAGATTTGCTATGACTGTCCGATCAGGTCGAGTTATATACCGATCGAAAGGTATCAACTTAACTTACAAATGTGCATACTAAGACTTTTTAAAAACTCACCTGGTTCGTGAGATAAACAGGTGTAAGTGGGAGGGGCAAAATTTAAATGATTGGAGCTAATGGGGCCGTTGGAGCCTTTCTGAATTTTTTTTAACTTTTTTAATTTTTAACTTTATCCAAATCAAAATTACGCGTCGAATGACACCTCGATCATCAAAATCCGACCGCTGGTTCGAAAGATAATTTATTTTGAAATTTTTAGGGGCCTTCCGAAAATGAGATGAAAAGTCAGTTTGTCTGTTTGTCTGTTTGTCTGTTTGTTAGTATCAAAGCGTTGATTTAGCTGAAATGTTTGAATGAGGACTTGTTCCCGCTCAAAAATCTAGAAACCTTTGTTCTACGACTTTTTCGAAAAATCGCTAGTTTAGCGGGAAATCGCTAAAAACCCGCTAAAATTTAAACCCTCATAGCATCCAAACGATAGAAGCTACAGATGCGATCTATATATCGTTGCAAAGGTATTTTGAAGGGCTCTTAGGCATACCTTTAAAGTTTTTCTTTTAAGTAAAAAGGTAAACGGCTACAGGTGAAACAAGGTATTTTTTTTACACATTTTGGCGATTTAAGAAAAATCTACACATGAGATCACTTTAAAATATCTTATATGTTATAGGCAATTTGATTCCGCGTTTTTTGACATATAACACCTATCTGTCAAAATTCGATTGGACAAGATATTACCTATTAACTGAATATACCTTTTACCTTCACACTACTGCATGTACATATGCAGTATGTACACTGCTTGCAGCGTAATGCGGAAATAAACTGCTTGCAAGTGGTGAATTCTTTTTGCGGCAGATAAATCATTTTATAATCAAAAATATAAAATCGTTTGTTCTACGACTTTTTCGAAAAATCGCCAGTTTAGCGGGAATTCGCTAAAAACCGCTAAAATTTAGCATCCATAGCATCCAAATGATAGAAGCTACAGATGCGATCTATATATCGTTGAAAAGGTATTTCGCGAAGAGCTCTTAGACATACCTTAAAAGTTTTTTTTTTAATTATAAGGGTAAACAGTTACAGGTTAAATAAGGTATTTTTTCCCACATTTTGACAATTTAAGAAAAATCTACACAACAAATCACATCAAATATTTGCAATTTTAAAATTTCTAATGTCTTATTCAAAAATTTCTGATATCCAATAAAAAAACCTCTTTACGAGGTAAAAGTCTAGTGACGAAAACATTTTCATGCCCCAAAATTTCTGATATCCAATTTTGTGACGAATAATATTAAGTTTTACACATAAATTATTTTAAACAAAATTTTTGCATTCGGCACTGCGCAAAACAGTGAGTTTTATTTAGTATTAGAATTGAAACATTTTAGCGCAATGTGCCGGGTGCCAAAATTTTGTTTAAAATAATTTATGTGTAAAACTTAATATTATTCGGTCACAAAATTGGATATCAGAAATTTTGGGGCATGAAAATGTTTTCGTCACTAGACTTTTACCTCGTAAAGAGGTTTTTTTATGGTAGAAAGATACCTCAGTACCATGACCAAGGGTCTTACCTATATAACTTGGCAATTATAAAACCATAGAACACAGTCTGCTAATAAAAAACAATTTTTAGAAAAATTGCTCACGCTAGGAGTGAACCCGCGTCTCCTGAACATTTCAAATTTGGCGGAAACTTAGCACCTTAGACAGATCTGACTACAGCGATTCTTTATTTTGCAGCTTAGATTTCTGCCAACACCCTTTTAAAATTGAAAAGCATTAAAAAAAAAACTATGCGGGTCATCTACTAACAAATAACTTGCATTTAAAAATTAAAAAAAAAAAAAAAATTTGGCGGTGCCAGGAACTCGAACCCGGAGACCCAAACTGAGAATTCATGCAAAAATCGGACGCTCTACACTTTGCGCCACTGGCGATCTTTAAGAACGACTGTCAAATTATAGATTTCATTGTT
This sequence comes from Drosophila suboccidentalis, assembly GCA_037043435.1. Classification (NCBI taxonomy): domain Eukaryota; kingdom Metazoa; phylum Arthropoda; class Insecta; order Diptera; family Drosophilidae; genus Drosophila; species Drosophila suboccidentalis. The sequence goes on from JBAMBK010002371.1 coordinate 192,586, forward strand.
ACTGGACTGTTAGTCAAATGTAATTGCTGCTGCTGTCCTATTCCAATTGAAAGTAAAACGTATGTATTCAGTTAATAGGTTATGTCTTCCAAACCAATCCACAAAAATTTATGAATGATATATTAAAAAACGCGAAATTGTACAAACTATAACATACTGAAAACTAAAAAAAATCGTTAGCGGCGTTTTCTCAAAAACCGCCAAAAAGTGGAGAAAAAAACCTTATTTCACCTGTAGCTGTTTACCTATTTCCTATGAAGGTATGCCTGAGAGCCCTGCGAAATACCTTTTCAACGATATATAGATCACATCTGTATCTTCTATCGTTTGCTACGGGGGTTTTAAGCTTGGCGGTTTTTAGCGATTTCCCGCTAAACTAGCGGTTTTTCGAAAAAGTCGTAGAACAAACGTTTCTAGACTTTTGAACAGGAACAAGTCCTCATTCAAACATTTAAGCTAAATCAACGATTTGATCCAAACAAACAAACAGACAAACAAACAAACAAACAAACATACTGACTTTTCAGCTCACTTTTGGAAAGCCACCAAAAATTTCTAAATTAATTATCTTTTGAACACATAGTCGGATTTTAATGATTGAGGTGTTATTCGACGCGTATTTTTGATTAGTATATTAAAAATTATTAAGTATATTAAAGGCTCCAACGGCCCCATTTGCTCCAATAATTTAAATTTTTTTCCTCCCACTTACACCTGTTTATCTCACGAACCAGGTGAGTTTCCAAAAGTCTTAGTATGCACATTTGTAAGTTAAATTGATACCTTTCGATCGGTATATAACTCGACCTGATTGGACAGTCATAGCAAATTTTCCATTCTTCCTGTGTATATATGCTAGTCGCCTTCGCACCCTTCCTGCTGCTTTCGTCACTAGCGCGGACTGCCGTCCGCAGTGATTAACTGAATGTACCTTTTGCCTTTACACTACTGCATGTACATATGCAGTATGTACACTGCTTGCAGCGTCATGCGGAAGTGGTGAATTCTTTTTGCGGCAGATAAAACATATAATTGCGATTACAGCAAGATCGGTATATATTTAGGGTTACTATTAAAATTGTAGTCGAATATTAGTCGATATTATCTGTTAACTGAATATATTTGTCGTAGATCCCAGTTCCCGTTATCATTATTTTGAATGTAACCGTTAAAATGTTAGTAAGAGACAGTTATTTAACAGAGTTGTAATATTCTGATACAAGAGTTACCACTGAATGCAAGGTATAAAGCAAGGTTTGCATCTGCCGGGCATGGCCCGAAAGTGTTGTTTAGTATTCAGTATTTAGTGTTGAAAGTGCACTGACAGGTCAAAATGACAGTGACAAGTATGGAAGAAGTTGACGTATGAGATGACAACTGAAAGGTCTGTCCTTCTTCCGATACGAGTCAAAGAGTGCAGACGTGTTCTGAAAAACCGTGTAACTGAAAATACTTAAAGCTAATCTCGGGACTTGCTGTGCAAAAAGTGGAAAGTCATGAATGTTAACGACGCGCCGACATCAGAATCTGGGATCTGCTCTCCCTAATGATCCTGGCAATGAAACCTACCTAACATCGTAGGAAGCTCAAAACCGCAATCTGCTGGAAATTATCAAGAATATGCAGACACCAAGAGCGCCGGCAGCGGACGGAAAGGCTTTAAACGTAACCTTGCCGAAATTTAATCCCGACGGTTTGGGGCGGACGCTTCAGCTTGGTGTACAACCGTCGACCTCATTTTTGCGGACAACGTGCTCGAAGGTAGCGGCCTCGTTATATCGTTGAGCAAGGCACTGGAAGGCAGCGCATCACAGTGGCTTTCCCAAATATGCTTTGCCGGCATAACTTGGGCACAGTTCAAGGAGCTGTTTATTCAACGCTTTGTCGGCGTTGAGACGTCTGTGCCATTCTACTGAATGTGCTGAACGGTCGTCCAAAACCTGGAGAAGGCTTTGCTGCGTATGGCAGCCGAATCGTCACCCTGCTAATGTCCAAGTGGTAAACTATGGATCTGGAGGAAGTCGCCGTGTCTGTAGCGGTGGCTCACTTGGCGCAAATTGATGGCAAGCTGCTGCGCTGGGTATTTACGACCAATGTTAAGACTCGGAACGAGCTACAACAACAGCTACAAGCACACGCATTCAAAAAGCGTAACTCAGACGATGATGCAGGACTGGAACGCAAGAAGTCAAAATTTACGGCACAGGGGAAGTGCAACTATTGTGGAAGAACTGGCCATAAATATGTCGAATGTCGTGCTAGACTGGAGAAGGAGCAGAACAAAGGAAAGACTCAAAACGGAAGCAGCACGTCTGGAGCGAGGGATCGGTCAAACGTCAAGTGCTTCAAGTGTGACGAATTCGGACATTTCGCATCCGCATGTCCTAAAGGTCGTACAAGTGGAAACAACAAAACCTATGAGAAGCGTGTAAATATTTCCACAGTGGCTCCACCAACGGGAATAATTGATCTGTCCGGTGAGTCTGTTCCATTTTGTTTTGACTCTGGAGCTGAATTTTCTCTGGTCAAGGAAAGTGTCGCTGATAAATTTAAAGGAAAAAGACTCCACAATATTGTTAAGTTAAACGGCATAAGTAATTATTCGATTTGTAGTACATCTCAAGTTCTATGTAATATAAACGTTGAACAGTATTGTTTTGAGTTTTTATTGCATGTTATTATGGATAAGTATCTGAAACATGACGTTCTGATTGGCCGTGAAATTCTTAGCCAGGGCTTTGGTGTAACAATGGACGCCGATAAATTCCAAATTTATAAGACAAAAAGAGTAGAAATATTAAGTATAACTGATTACGAAATTGGTATAAAATCTGATATCAATCTAAATGAGTTTGATAAGACGGCTTTGAAGAATATTTTAAAACGTTACTCTGATTGGTTCATACACGGAATTCCAAAGACTCGAGTCACCACTGGGCAGTTGGAAATAAGACTTATAGATCCGCAAAAGACAGTGCAACGTCGCCCTTATAGACTTAGTGAGGATGAGAAATATAATGTGCGTTGTAAAATAGATGAATTACTAGAATCAAATATTATTCGCCCCAGTTGCTCACCTTTCGCAAGCCCTATGATGTTAATTAAAAAGAAAAATGGCACCGATCGTCTTTGTGTGGACTATCGCATGTTAAATGAAAATACAATTGCTGATAAGTATCCGTTGCCTCTCATCTAAGACCAGATAGCCAGGCTTCGCGGAGCAAGGTATTTTTCGTGCCTTGCAAGTGGCTTCTACCAAATTCCAGTGCATCCAAATTCAATCGAGCGATCCGCTATTGTAACACCAGAGGGGCAGTTTGAGTTTCTGACCATGCTCTTTGGTCTGAAAAATGCACCTTCTGTGTTTCAGCGGGCTATGAATAAAGCATTAGGGGATTTAGCATACACTTATGCAATCGTTTAAATTGATGATGTATTGATTATAGCCGAAACCAAAGAAGAAGCCTTAGAACGATGGCAGACTGTGCTAGAAACATTAAGTAAAGCTGGGTTTTAATTTTATGTTACCAAATGTTCCTTTCTTAAAACTAGTATTGAGTACCTCGGGTTTGAAATAAGCAACGGAGAGATCAGGCCCAATGTACGTAAAGTTCAGGCATTAACAGGGTTGCCCCCTCCACAAACGGTGTCGCAATTTAGCTTCTTACTTTCGGCAGTTTGTTCCAAAATTTTCGGAGACGCTAAAGCCTTTGTACCAGCTAACTTCGAAGAAAAACGCCGATTTTGTTTGGCAACCAGAGCATGAGCAAATACGATTAAAAATAATTATATTGACTCAAGCACCAGTACTAATCATATTTGATCCACAATATTCAATTGAAGTACACACTGATGCTAGCTCGGTTGGCTATGGAGCGATGTTACTGCATAAAATTGAAAATAAGCCCCATGTTGTAGAATATTATTGCACGTCACCTTCCGAATCAAAATACCATTCTTACATACGAGCTAGAGACACTAGCAGTTGTTAATGCTATTAAACATTTCCGTCATTATCTGCAAGGACGTAAATTTGTTGTATATACGGACTGCAATTCTCTGAAGGCTATTCGTACTAAAATTGACATAACCCCGAGAGTACATAGGTGGTGGGCGTTTTTGCAGTCTTTTGATTTTGAGCTTGAGTATAGAAAAGGCGAGAGAATGGCGCATGTTGATTTTCTTTCTCGGAATCCATTGCCGGAGAAAAATAAAAGTCTGAATAAAACACTTGAAAAACGAATTCTTTTGACTGAGGTAACTGACAACTGGTTGGTTTCTGAACAGCAGCGCGATTCTGAGATACAAGATATAACAACAAAGTTACGAAATCATGAATTACCAGGAAATTTAGATAAAACATACGAGTTAAGAGAGGGAATATTGCATAGGAAAATACAACGAAACGGTAAAAATAAATGTTTACCGGTAATCCCAAAAGCTTTTAGATGGGCAGTGATAAATCACGTCCACGAATCTATTATGCATCTTGGATGGGAAAATACATTGGATAAAGTTTATGGATATTACTGGTTCGAACATATGGCTAAATATGTGCGTAGATTTGTAGAAAACTGCATCACGTGCAAATTATCAAAACCACCTGTTGGAAAAGTGCAAGCAGAACTGCATCCGATTCCCCCCAGTGGCGGAAATTCGCCTACGAATATGGATTACAACCACCATACTTCGTGGAATGTATACAGTTGAGTTCATACCAAAACTTCCATTACGTTTACATTAGGTTGGCCACTGTTAAGCTCGACCAGCTTTTAACTCGCATACTTGTAATCGAGCAAGTATGCGAGTATAATTGAGTGAGCACTTTCGTGTTGCATTACCGTCCTGTATGCTAGTAACAGCTGTTGCATATGAAATTGTAATGCAGATGCATTACGTCCCTGTATACTGTTGAGTATAGGATCGTAAAGCAGATGCTTTACTGGCTGGTATACCATGCCTATAGGATTGTAATGCATATTGTAAACCCACCCCAAAATAAAAGATTTTTATTTTTTAAAACAAAACAGTATTTTTATTAAATATGTAGAAATTATATATAAATTAAAGAATTAAATTGAAAATAAAAATAAATTAAAATACGTTTAATACAAAATTAGAAAAAAATGAATAAAATTGAAAATCAAATTAAAAATAAAATAAAAAATAAGAAAAATTAAAAATTAAAATAACAAATTAGCTAAATCTATTTCCTTGTCGTTTTCCTTGCCGTTGTCCTTGTCGTTGTCTGGGTTCCAGGGATTTAAGGGCGATGTCGGTATTGTTGTCCATTTCAAATATAAATATATCAAATATAAATATGTGTTATATGTTTAAAATAATTAAATTATCAATAAGTTTACTCAGATTTACTTTCCTTTAAAGTTGTTGAAGTGTTGCAGCCACGCGGTGAAACAGAAGTGACACACGACCAAACAAACAAACAAAACCATGTCGGAAAACGTATGTACATTCGCCGATGCATCCCGAAGCGTTACAACAATCGGTTGTGGCTGGTTTCCGCCACTGGGCCAAGATAGATATTCCGTGGCACACAGTACACATAGATATAACAGGTAAAATGAGCGGCAAAAATTACCTTAAGGAGTACGTCATTGTGCTAATAGATGCCTTCACGAAGTTTGTTTATTTTTACCACACATTGAACATAGATACCGAAAGTTGTATTAAGGCCCTAAAAGCAGTCGTGTCTTTATTTGGTTTGCCAACTCGGATAATAGCGGATCAAGGACGATGTTTTGCGAGTAGAGCTTTTCGCGAATTCTGTTCTTCTCAAAAAATTGGTTTACATTTGATTGCTACAGGCGCAAGCAGGGAAAATGGCCAGGTTGAACAAGTGATGAGTACACTCAAGAGTAACAGTTGGGCTGAAAAGTTCGTATCGTTTAAAAGAAAAACTCATTTTTTTTTGTCAAAATTTGATTTTTTTATTCAACGTTGTTTTCATTTAGGGCGATACAGCGAGTATAGCGATCTTCCAACTTTTGGATACCATTTTTGTAGTACCTTTCGTATTTTGCCTCAAAATAGGCCTCAGCTTTGGCGATTACCTCTTTATCGGCGTTACCTTTCTTTCAAGCGAGCATTCTCTTGAGATCTAGGAACAGGAATAAGTCAGTGGGGGCCAGATCAGCAGAATATGGAGGATGCGGAAGCAATTTGAAAGCCAGCTCATGCAATTTTGCCTTCGTTTTCATGAATTTGTGACACGATGCATTGTCCTGGCGAAACAGCACTTTTTCCTTTTGCAAATTTGGTCGTTTTTTCCGAGATTTATTATTATTGGTTTTTACTGTTTTTAAGTTGTCGATGAAAGTTATTCCCCGTGCATCCCATAATACAGACGCCATAACTTTTCCAGCTGATTGTTGCGTCTTTCCACGCTCATGAGTCGGTTTATCGCGTGCAGTCCACTCGGCTGCCATTCAATTGGACTCAAGAATGAAATAATGGAGCCAAGTTGCATCCATTGTCACATACCGACCCAAAAATTCGGATTTTTGACGGTTGAACAACTTTCAACATTGCTCAGAATCATCCATTCGTTGTTGCCTTTGGTCGACTGTGAGCGCGCGCGGCACCCACTTTGCACAGAGCTTTCGCATATCCAAATATTCACGAGGGATAAGTCCAACGCGTTCCTTTGATATCTTCAGAGTGTCAGCTATCAATATTAACTTCACTTGACGGTCTTTCAAAATCATTTTGTGGATTTTTTTGATATTTACGTCCGTAACTGCCTCTTTTGGACGTCCTCTGCGCTCATCATCTTCGGTGCTCATATGGACTATACGGAAATCAGAAAACCACTTAAGAATGGTTGTTTCTCCTGGTGCAGAGTCCGGATAACACTTATCAAGCACCTTTTTGGCATCAGCAGTATTTTTTTTTTCATAAAAAAAATGTTTCGTCAACTCACAAAATTCCTTATTATCCATTTTTTTCAAAGCAACAAAAGTTGCTTCACTTAAAATGCTATATCTGAAAAACTATAAATCCGACAGCTATGAAATCAAAACATATATCTTTTGAAGGTTTTAACTCATCAAAAATGATACAGATTTAATTCTAGTGGCGCCCTCTAATAAAAAGGATACGAACTTTTCAGCCGAGCTAGTATGTTGACCGCTGTAGAAACCAGTCAGGGATCGTGGCAGGATGCGTTGGCTGAAGTTCAACTGGCAATGAATTGCACGGCAAATCGAGTAACGAAGGTTAGCCCATTAGAATTACTAATTGCTGTGCAAAAAGTGGAAAGTCATGAATGTTAACGACGCGCCGACATATTCATTATACTTAGAATTGTAATAAGAGCAGCAACAAAGTGTCATAGCAGCCAGAGAGAGAGTGCTGATAGCTTTTGTGTTGACATGTTGGCATGTGTGTTTTGCCAGACTGTTTGTTTTTGCTTGTACAAACAATAAAAGGCGGTTCCCACGAGACATTTTTCACCGACGGTGAATTTACCCATTCACACAATTCTCATCGGTGTTCACACCAAAATCCCATCGGTTTTTGTTTTTCACGGAAGCTGGTCACACTCAACACAATTTTAGCTCGCGCACACTTTTTTTTGCGGAAAACCACAAAAAAATACCAAAAAAGTGCGATGTTAACGTATTGATGTTATTGGCACGGTTTCAATGACTCAAACAACCGAAGAAATAGAACGTGTTCTATTCCCATCGGTGAGCGTCGGTTTTTCACCGACGCTTTAAAATTTTGTATGCTCACACGACACCGACAGTTTTTTGACAAAAAGTGTCGGTGAAAAACGGATAGTGGGAACCGCCTTTAAACACCTTTTGACAAAGTTATACAGGGATGCCACAGAAATCGCAGCGTTTTAGCGTTTTGCGTTTTCAATTACCTTTTCGAACTAGACTAAGAGTTGACACCTTCTCAGATTAAATTATCCAGGGGTTTGTTTAGCAACTTTTTTAGGTTTGTTATTGCAGAACAATAAGATTTTATCTTTTTTTTTATATAACTTAATTTATTTATATAATAATTGATTTTATTTAGCTAAAAAAAATTTAAAAGTAATTGGCGCCAGAAAATAAATATTACTCGAAAACTCTAGCAACTGTCCGCCATTAGTCTGTCAACACTTCGTGACAAATGTTTTCACAAATTGCACAATAATTTAAAGATTTTTTTTGGTAAAACTTGATTTACCTCAAAAGAGCTTATTTTTAATGCTTAATTTAAAGAAAACTGAAGTTGTTCCATAAAAATTTTGCTTTAATTTCATACCGCTGTGCCACAAGTCAATCCGCTAAATAATTTTTTGCGGAACGAACTAGCCCAAAAACAGCTGGCGTCCGATGCTGCCACTTAGTCCGACTTAGATTTTCGAAGTCAGGGTCAGCGATTTCACATTTTTTAGTCAGAATTCGAAGGTATTTAAAAAAAATACATGGAACCACTTCAGTTTTCTTTAAATTAAGCATTAAAAAAATAGCTCTTTTGAGGTAAATCAAGTTTTTCCGAAAGAAACCTCTTACTTATTGTGCAATTTGTGAAATAATTTTTATGGAAAGCTGCCAGACTAATGACAGACAATTGTTAGAGTTGTCGAGTAATCACTGCGGACGGCAGTCCGCGCTAGTGACGAAAGCAGCACGAAGGGTGCCAAGGCAACTAGCATATATACTCAGGAAGAATGGAGAATTTGCTATGACTGTCCGATCAGGTCGAGTTATATACCGATAAAAAGGTATAAATTTCACTTACAAATGTGCGTACTAAGACTTTTGGAAACACACCTGGTTGGTGAGATAAACAGGTGTAAGTGGGATGGGAAAAATTTAAATTATTGGAGCTAATGGGGCCGTTGGACGCTTTTTGAATTGTTTTTGAATTTTTTACTATTCTAATCAAAAATACGCGTCGAATGACACCTCGACCATCGAAATCCGATTACTGGTTCAAAAAATAATTAATTTTGAAATTTTTAGTCGCCTTCCAAAAATGAGATGAAAAGTCAGTATGTCTGTTTGTTTGTTTGGATCAAATCGTTGATTTAGCTTAAAAGTTTGAATGAGGACTTGTTCCTGCTCAAAAATCTAGAAACGGTTGTTCTACGACTTTTTCGAAAAATCGCTAGTTCAGCGGGAAATCGCAAAAAACCGCTAAAATTTAAACCCCCATAGCATTCAAACGATAGAAGCTACATATGTGATCTATGTATCGTTTTTTGCTAAGAACACAGGTAAAAAGCTACATGTAAAATAAGGTATTTATTTCGCACATCTTGGCGTTTTAAGAAAAATCTACGTTTCAAATCACTTTTAAATATGGTATATGTTGAAGACAATTCCATTCTGCATGTACATATGCAGTATGTACACTGCTTGCAGCGTCATGCGGAAGTGGTGAATTCTTTTTGCGGCAGATAAAACATATTATAATTACGATTACAGCATGATCGGTATATATTTAGGGTTACTTGTTTAATCTTATAATTCTAAAACATAAATTTTCCACTAGAGCCTCAGATAAGCCCTGTCTTAGAATAGTTTCACTATTGTCACACACTTCGATATGCTGATAGGCCGTAGACCTAAGTAAATAAAGTCTGCGAACAGATACGGAGTCTTCACACCATCTGCGTATGATAAGAAGACGACGCCATCTGCAGCCGTATGCAGACGATAAGTATTGATTGTTTAGGTTACTATTCTAATAGATATAAGTAGTTTAAGATAGTTTTAGAGTTTTCAATAAATCTGCCGAACTCCTCGGCAATCAGTCCAAATCCAACATCCGAGCTGTACACATTATTTTCGCCGCGTCGCTCTGCCGATATTCATTTTGGTGACCCCGACGTGATTTTGAACACGCAAGTAGTTTTGTTTAAAAACATAAACAAAACGCGAGTGTTAAAAAAATAATAATACAAATATATATTAATGTAAATCAATTTTTTCGGTTCGTGTCGTAAAAAACAAACAATAAAAACATGGACAAATTCAACGAAATCATTGATGCCCAAAAAATCTTGGGTGATGAAATTGAGCAGATATATAATGTGGTTGCGGCGGAAGCAAGCTCGATGGACTCCCTTCAGCTTAGGCGCTTGAAGGACGAATTAATGCACATCACAAGAACCTTTTCATTCAACAAAAAAATATTGAAAAGGAGAATGGTGGTAAACAATTATATACCAGAAAATTTCCCGTACTTTAAGGAAGAGTACGAAGATAAAGTAGAAGATCTGATAGTTAAAACACTCATGCTAATCAGAAAAAGATCTCTTAAAGAGACAGCTGCAAATGAAATCAAGCTCCAAAAACCTTGGTGGCACGATTTCAGATTTGGTAACGATCGAGATGATTCCCTCAGTCTCTTTGCTTCCAAAACTCAGTCGAAGTCAGTGACTCAAAAAGTTACGACAAATAAGCCTTGGTACGATTTCACTTTTGGTGACAATCGGGATCAGGAAAACAAGCCAAAATCAAAGGCAGAAAACAATTTGAAATCCAAATACCACCTGGAAAAGGATACATTTGGAATTAATTACAGCTTCCCACCAGCTAAGAAGCAGTGGGAAGAGGAAGGGGAGCAACAGGTAACCCAAAAGGAGGTGAGTCCTGAAAAAGCTCTCCTAAAGCTCACAGATCCGAAGAAGTTTGAAGATCTGTTGGGCAAGTCCCACATTATGTTGACTGAGGAGCGAAAAAATGTGCTACCAAAGCAACGGGAACAGGATCTGGAGAAGAAGTCTGACGATCTGTTGGACAATTCCCACATTATGTTGACTGAGGAGCGAAAAAATGCGCTACCAAGGCAACGGGAACAAGATCTGGAGAAGAAGCAGCTGGAGCTGGAGAAGAAGCAGCAGCAGCTGGAAAAGATGCAACAGGAGATGGAGAAGAAGCTGCAGAATCTGGAGAAACAGCTGAAACTGGAGAAGCAGCAGAATCTGGAAATGCAGCTGAAACTGGAGAAGCAGCTTAATCTGGAGAGGCAGCTGAAGCTAGAGAAGCAGCAGGATCTGGAGAAGCTGCAGAATCTGGAGAGGCAGCTGAAACTAGAGAAGCAGCAGGATCTGGAGAAGCTGCAGATTCTGGAGAAGCAACAGGAGCTGGAAAAGCAGCAGGATCTAAAGAAGAAGCAGCTGAATCTGGAAAATCACCAAAAGCTTAAGGAGCAACTGAAGCTGGAAAAGCAGCGGAAGCTGAAGAAGCTACAGGAGCTAGAGAAGAAGCAGCAGAAGCTGGAAATGCGGCAGGAGCTGGAGAAGAATCAGAAGTTCGACAGTTTTCCTACAGCGAAGAAGCAGCGGGAAAAGGAAGGGGAGCAACAGCAACGAAACCAGGAAAAGGAAGCTCCAGTCCATCCCCGCGAGACACAAGAGGAGCCAATAATCAAAATTAAAGATGCTGAATTTAATGATGAATCAGCTTCATTTTTAAAAGAAAATTTCCACGTCGTCTTCAACACCTTCGATTTTAATAGAAAAAGGTGGCTTGAGGCGGACTCAAAACGTACGCCGTACTTTAGGAGAAGGTATGGCGAACAAGTACGAGAATTTATAAAAGTTTATTTAAAATCCAAAATAAAATATATATGACAAAAATAGAGACAATTTGAAAATACGATAAAAACACGGCAAATGTATAAAAACAAAAAATAAGAGACAATTTGAATATATGAAAGAATTTGAATATAAAAGAAAAAAAAAATTTATACTTATACAAAAACATAACTATATACAATACACTTACAAATTAAGCTACAAATATTGTAAACATTTGAGTTCACAACATTTAACTTATACTATTGTAAAACTTAAGTTATATGTCACTGCGGACGGCAGTCCGCGCTAGTGACGAAAGCAGCACGAAGGGTGCAAAGGCGACTAGCATATATACACAGGAAGAATGGAAAATTTGCTGTGACTGTCCGATCAGGTCGAGTTATATACCGATCGAAAGGTATCAATTTAACTTACAAATGTGCATACTAATACTTTTGGAAACTCACCTGGTTCGTGAGATAAACAGGTGTAAGTGGGAGGGAAAAATTTAAATTATTGGAGAAAATGGGGCCGTTGGAGCCTTTTTGATTATTTTTTTAATTTTTTACTATTCTAATCAAAAATACGCGTCGAATAACACCTCATTCATCAAAATCCGACTACTCGTTCAAAAGATAATTAATTTTGAAATTTTTAGGGGCCTTCCAAAAATGAGATGAAAAGTCAGTATGTTTGTTTGTTTGTTTGGATCAAATCGTTGATTTAGCTTAAATGTTTGAATGAGGACTTGTTCCTGTTCAAATATCTAGAATTGTTTGTTCTACGACTTTTCCGAAAAATCGCTAGTTTAGCGAGAAATCGCTAAAAGCCGCCAAACTTAAAACCCCCATATCATCCAAACGATAGAAGCTACAGATGTGATCTTTATGTCATTTAAAAGGTATTTCGAAGGCCTATTAGGCATACCTTCAAAGTTTTTTTTTTTAAGAAAATAGGTAAACAGCCACAGGTGAAATAAGGTATTTTTCTCCACATTTTGGCGGTTTTTGAGAAAACGCCGCTAACGATTTATTTTAGTTTTCAATATGTTGGTGTTTGTAAAATTTCGCGTTTTTTGATATATAAAACATAACTTTTAGCCAAGGGGTTTTGGAAGATATTACCAGTTAACTGAAAATATACTGAAATTTTCAACATTTCTTATGTCTTATTCAAAAAGTTCTGATATCCCATAAAAAAGCCTCTTTACGAGGTAAAAGTCTAGTGACGAAAACATTTTCATGCCCCAAAATTTCTGATATTCAATTTTGTGACGAATAATATTAAGTTTTACATACATACTCGTATAAATAATTAAAAAAAAAATTTTTGCATTCGGCACTGCGCAAAACAGTGAGTTTTATTTGGTATGAAGAATTGAGACATTTTAGCGCAATGTGCCGAGTGCCAAAATTTTTTTTTTTAATTATTTATATGTAAAACTTAATATTATTCGTCACAAAATTGGATACCAGAAATTTTGGGGCATGAAAATGTTTTCGTCATATTGTATTGAAAGGTAGACCTTTCAACAGGGCCAGGATGTTCAATATTATAATTGTATAACGTAACTTACATATATATATACATATATGAATATATTGTATTGAAAGGTAAACCTTTCAACAGGGCCAGGATGTTTAATCTTATAATTATAAACATAAATTTTCCACTAGAGCCTCAGATAAGCCCTGTCTTAGAATAGTTTCACTATTGTCACACACTTTGATATGCTGATAGGCCGTAGACCTAAGTAAATAAAGTCTGCGAACAGATACGGAGTCTTCACACCATCTGCGTATGATTAGAAGACGACGTCATCTGCAGCCGTATGCAGACGATAAGTATTGATTGTTTAGGTTACTATTCTAATAGATATAAGTAGTTTAAGATAGTTTTAGAGTTTTCAATAAATCTGCCGAACTCCTCGGCAATCAGTCTAATAGAAACCCTGTTGTGTGACGCCAAAGTTGAAACTTTGTGTTTTCGTTTTTCGAAATACGAAAAATTTATATTTTTTTGTCACTTTTGATGACGAATTTCACGTAAAAAAAATACAAAAATGAATTTTTGAAAATGGAAACAATAAATTTATGTCCTTAACAAATTTCTTAAATTTTTTGAATCGAAAATTTTTAGTAAACATAGGGAAAAAAATGAAAATAAAAAGTACCTGTGAAAATAGACGTTTTTTTTATCTTTAGATAAGCAAAAGTTGCTTCAAACGTAACCAAACGTAACCATTTTTTCTTTATTAAATGTGTAACATATCTACCTAAGTGTACATCAAGGGGTTTTGCGCCCCGTTTTGCCCCAAGAGAGTTATTTGAATTCAAAGTTGCGCGGCAAATCACAAAACAGCTGTTTTTATATTTTTGAGTGTCATATGTTGGTCAGCTGTTTCGGTCAGCTGTAAGCTGTTAGCTTACGGAGAAATGGAAAGCGAAGTAAAGCGTATGTACTAGTGTACTCTTATTAACAGTGAACGTCTTATGGTGATCCGAGTAGAGATGGGCACGGGTTGGGCTGGGCTTCGTGTCCAGCGGGCCTCTTCAAAAAATCAACGGGCTTCGTGCATGAATATTGGAAACGGGTTTTTTTTCGTGCGGGCCCGGGCCTAAGTAAAGCCCGAAGCCCGGTAGGCCCGAAAAGTCACGATTTAACACATACTTTTCAAATCGCTTGATGACAAAATTTCTGTAACGAAATTTCTTATGGTACGCAGAAAAAAGAGCAAAGAAAAAGTTTAAGACTCTGCTTGCAAAAATGGCTCAAAAATAAAATTAGTATAAAAAAAAAATTAAAGAAATAATAATTTAAAAGAAAAACTTTTCATATAGTAATATCGGGACGGGCTCGGGCCGGTCCTCCTGAAAATTTGACCGGGCCGGGTCTGGACCGGGCCTGAAAGATTTATTTCGGGCCCGTGTCGGGCTGGGCCTTGAGAAGGAGGCCCGTGCCCATCTCTAGATCCGAGTCATTAGATATAATATATGTGTTTCTAAAGATTGTAATAAATACTACGCTTTTAATTGTTTCACGTCGAAGCTGCCGAAAAAAAAACGTTGTCCCTTTTAAAAGCTTTAAAAAATAAATAAAAGCGACAACCAAAGTGAAGAAAGCGAAAATGATATCGAGTCGGATTAATGTATATATTATTTAAATTTTTATTTATTTATAATCTTTTGTTTTTATTAATAAAATTTGAATTATACACTAGCCAGAAAAACTATGCGTACACACTTTGTTTTACTTTAACAGCTATTGTAAATCAAGTCATCATGGTAAAAAAAATATATTTGGAAAGGTCGTTTAAATTCCGTTTGAATGATGCAAAAATTTCCTTAACCCATTAAGTACCCTTCAAAAATTTCGAATTTATGTAAAAGTCATTTTTCAAAACTTTTTTCCTCGATTTTTTCCAAAAAATGTTGAGATGCAAAAAAATTCTTTAAACAATTTAAGGAGTGACTGCAAAAAAAAAATTTTCAAAAACATTTTTGTTTGTATTTTTTAAAATTGTTTGAAAATCCTAAAAATGACCATTTTAACCCATTTTTCATCATTTTCATGCAAAAAGTGCCTTTTTTTGCAGTTTTCAAACAATTTTAAAAAATACTAAGAAAAATATTTTAGAAAATTTTTTTGCAGTCACTCCTTAAATTGTTTAAAGAATTTTTTTGCATCTCAACATTTTTTGGAAAAAATCGAGGAAAAAAGTTTTGAAAAATGACTTTTACATAAATTCGAAATTTTCGAAGGGTACTTAATGGGTTAAGGAAATTTTTGCATCATTCAAACGGAATTTAAACGACCTTTCCAAATATATTTTTTTTACTATGATGACTTGATTTACAATAGCTGTTAAAGTAAAACAAAGTGTGTACGCATAGTTTTTCTGGCGAGTGTATATGATCCTGTTTTTATTTCAAAGAAAAAAGATTTTCATGCATTTTAAGAATGTTGTTTCTATAGCAGATATATTATATAGTCCACCGACTCTTATTACTTTTCATGGATATAGTCTACATGGATATATAATAGATTAGGGAAAATTTCAGCGTTAAAAATAATGGAATTCCAATTTTTGTTGTGAAAAACTCGAATATTAGAAAAGTTGACTGAAATAAAATAATTAAAAAAAAAAAAATACTCTACGGAATATCCAAAATTTAATGATTTGTACTTTTATTGATCAAATACAAAATAAAAAATTATAACATGGTCCAATTTTTGGACGGTTGCATTAATCGTCACTTTTGGGGTCTCTCACCCCAGTGTGCGACGTCCAAAAAAAATGTACGTCGTGAGTGCGCTGCTAAAGCGACGCAGGCAGAGCCTGTTTCTGTTCGTTTCTTCTTGTTTCTTTCTCTCTCTAGCGTACAAGTTTTCGTACGGCGTTGACGTCGACAAAAATTGTGCGACGGAAGCAGAGGCTGTTTCTGTTCGCTTTTTTTGTTTCCGTCTCTGTCGAACGAACGTCGAACGTTGCAGCAGGCAGCGGGACAAAATTGATGCAACAAAACGCAAAAATAAGAAAGAAAATAAAATAGGAAAACTAATGCATTTATTTTTTATATAGAGTACGAATTGAACTTGGAGCCATGCAAGGAGCTTCGGTTGGGATTTCTCTGAAGGCAGTGGTCGATGGCATATGGTGGGAGCTGCATCTACTTGGCAAGATAAACTGCGTATATTGGGCATTAAAAATTACTAATAAAAATGAAAAAAAAAAAATTTTTAATAAAAATACAGTCGAACTTCCCTAACTCGAATTTTCTCTAACTCGGACAAAATCGAATGGCAATAGCGTTTACTGAGCAAATTTCATACAATTCTGCTTCCCTAACTCGAATTTCTCCTTAACTCGAACAAAAATAGTGGCCCGTACTTCTGTAAGTCGAATTTTTCGGGAAAGTCCCCAATAAAGTTTGAATTTTTTTGTTTGTTTCTATTTAATGCTTTTGTTACCGGCTCGTTTAGATACGTAATATTGATGTACATTAACATATGGTGATGCGATATGATAGAATATTGCACCAAAAATTACTTAAGCTTGTGAAATTACTTTAGGAAAGATGTTCGAAAGATGTCAGCGGATCAGCTCAAGATTATTTACCATGGCACCAGCACGTGTGTTAAAATGTTTATCTCTTTAATAAATCTTTATACTTATTTGTTAAGAAATTCAAAAGTGGACCAAAAAAATTGAAGTGGCTGAAAAATATGGTATCTCATTGAAAACAGTTTTCACTATATTAAAAAATTGAAAATTAATTATGACATTTAAATCGGGAACATCTTCTGGATATAGCAAAAGAACGATAAAACCTATTTTTAAGAATATCGACAGGTCTTGAACAAACTGCAATTTTTTGTTGTTGAAAATAAC